>JAQGAC010001928.1:0-11921 GCA_034696585.1 Isotomurus maculatus
TGAGCAGTATCGTTTTCCCCATCTAGGTGAAGAGGTTAGAGGGAAGAAGGAGATAAATCAAAGGGGAGGAAGACTCATCAAATTCGATCCCCCGTGGCCGCAACGAACAAGTTGATTTTAACTTGGGCACTTTGAGATTGCAGCCTCAATAATTGGAAAAGACGAGCCCAAGTGAAGATAAACATTCATCCGCGTAAAATCGGCTTACTTAGCTCTTGACGAAAGGTTCGTAAAAATAGCAATTGTGAAGCAAACCCCTGCAACTCAGATACCCCTTCTAATCAAGATAATTGCAGAACTGAGGGCACCAGAGTTATGAGAGTTCTAATTTAATAGGTAGTAGATTTCATCGCCGTATGAATGTCGCCTGTAATATCATAAGTTGAAAGTCTCCATCGCATAGTTTATTTCATAGCTCAATTTTACTAGCTTGAAAATTCACAGTTCATAGTCAAAAATCAAAAAAATTTAAAATTTAAAAATAATCAAACTCAAAAACTGATTTTGCATACAATATTCTTAATATATTCGTCCAATGCAGTAGTTTTTGTGTAAATTAGAATCTCCTCTAATGTGCTTGCAGACACAATGCACGCAGTGAAAAAAGCACCCTCGTTCGTTGGTGTTAGTAAATGAGGGTTCTGTGATCTAAACTCAATATCAGACATCATAGTTGTAAGTTGGTAGTCACCCATTGCGTCCATAAAAAATTGTACCTTCGTAAATTAATAAGTAACGTCTTTTGGTATTTTTTGAAAACGTGGCCATTGTGTACGTTTGAAGGCTCAGATATAAATGATGTAACAAAGAATAGCGGCTGTAATGACAATATAAGGATGAAACATAATTAATAAATCAATATTAATTAATTAGTATTAATAAATTCATCTGAAATAAATATAAATTCTTTACTGAGCTGAAAGGTTAGAACAATGGCTTCACTATAGGCATTGGTATGAATGGTGTTTAGTTGATGTTCTTTTTGTTCTTTTGCATTGTTAAACCATTTGATTTATTAATTTATTGTTTCTTTCAGGAAACCAATGGATCATACCAGACTGTTAAATTAATTCATAGGTGATGCAATTAAATAAGACTTAAAAAATACAAGGAGTATTAAATACATACACTACGAATTACATTATCGCCACTAGAGAGGCTGCAATTCAAATTTTAAATGTTGATCAGATTTGGCCACATGTTTTAATCTGAGTGTTATTCAAGATTCGTAGTTTCGAAAGTTTCGAAAGTAATTCATTGCTAACAAACAATAAATTGCTTTTTGCAAATTGATGCGTATTCTTGTTAAAAAGTAAATTTGAAATTCGATTTGTACTGGTATGCTTAATTAAAGACAATTTGAATTAAAGGACAGGACACAATATTTTTCCTCTAATCAGGAATTTTACACTATGCTTCCAGAACAACACAATTCCAAATTCTAGTAGCCAAGTGTGAGTCAATTCAACCCACTAATAAATTATATTTCTGTCTGAGTTTTTTTTTATTCTTTGTGGTTTAATTGTGAATCGGTTAGCCATGATATTCAATAAACACTATTTATTCCGTTTTCAAGGTACCGAGAACCAATTTATTTTCAAATTAAATATTCAAATATTAATTCAATATAATGCATGATGCCTTATTAATAATTTCATTGAATGTGTAATTATCATCGTACTCCTTCTTGTTTGCATAAACAAGCCCATAATTTTGAAGGGATTAAAATGGCTGAGAACATTGACTATTTATTAATATTATTCTGGTGAATAATATTTACTGGCATTTAAAGCAGTTGCAATAACCTCCTACTGGTCGAAGAAAAAAGTCGTATTTTTCTCCATTGTTGTTACAGTTTAATCTATAACTCGCGTCTCGACGTTGCGAATCGTTGTACCAGCAGTAGCCATCTTTTCTATCCCACGCATAGCAAGTTGAAGTACTGCGGACACCTGGACAAAGTAATTACAAAATAAAATACCATTTTGATATCTCGATTGAATTGTATCAACTTTGACAATCACCTTTAGAGTTTTGAGCTGAGGTTTGGTGAACTGGAAGATCAGGTTTATTATTCAGGACTCCATCACTATGAAAAAATAGAAGATGTTAGACACACATTTAGATAAGTTAGATTTAAACCCTTCAATGAGCATAAAACATGCCTCGGCCAAGAAGTAAATAACAGGCTTGCTCCTAGCAGAGCAACAATAGTTACTATGGTCTCCATTATTAAGTTAAGTCCCACACGAACGAATAGACTTGTTTTCAGTTCAAGAGTAAAATGCGGAATGACTGAATCCACTTATCTTCAATGGATTTACACAACTTATGCAAATTGCGAAGCAGAAGTCGTTCACATTTCTACACGTCACCTCTCGTCATCAGCCTTTCTTTCAGCTGAAAATATGGCGAATTATTGTGGAAAATTACTGAAATTAATTAGAATTTAACTTATCATTCATACTCAAAGAGCAACATGTCCAATTTTTGCGTTTGATAGCAGAATTAGGGTTATATATAAAAGTGCATGTGTAATCAGTTTGCAAATAACAAGCAGCCTATGCATTGAAGTTTGCATGTGACGATGCAGTGTTCTTGCATCTGTATGTGCGTCAGCAAAGAAAGAGTGTACCTAAGATAGTTTATCCAATTTGTTCTCTTATGGTATAAATTTTAAACAAAATGCTTACTCATCTTTATTTCTTCCATCTAGTTCTGTTGAGTTCCTATGTGGAGAATACATCTGAGGTAGCAAGATGAACTTCTTAATCCTTACATTTAGCGTCAACAATAGTTTTAAGCAGTATCCCACCAAGTACAATTTTCATGTGTTTAAGTTCAGGTGCCTCTAAATAAAATTCAGATTGCATGCATTACAAAGGTTGAAATAAACAACAAGATTAATCCTGTTTGTTTCATGTGCCGCGTTTTCCTTATAAATCTGACTAACATTAACCCCCATACTGGTTTGACCTCAAATCGTGCATAGAATAAGGCTACTATTGCATATTTGAGTTATCAGTTGATGGCAAGTCTGTCTCATAAACGAATTTTGTTATTGATGAGTTTAATGATTAAAAAATCGAATGTTTTTTAACATGCATGAGACTCCATTTGTGCAAAGCATGTCCGAAAGGGATGATCTATGATCTCAGAAATCAGCCAAATCCTATTATCCGCTTAAAAATAGCCATTGCAGGAGTGTACCTTTTCTAAAGTAGTGTATGCCTGCATGGGCATACAATGTACAATAATCATCAGTGTTGTGGTTGCTCAGCATGAATGAAAAATATTCGGTTTTGAAATATATTATTCTTTTTGTCTAATCGGGTATTAGCAAACAAATTAAAGCTCTGCTGCCTTTTGACGACGGATGAGACAAATTGTTCCTCCAGAAATAAATGTTGCCATGAATGTCCTGTAACATGTCAAACACGAAACTTCGAGCTGCAAGTTCAAAACTAAGATTTATTGGTGGTTTCTTAAAACTTAAAACAAATCATCCATTGGATACTCCCGGAAAGTCTCTGAAGTCTTTAATGGTCGCATAAACGACATTGTTTCGAACAAAAATGTGGAATAGAATAATATCTCGTTCAGAGAGTATGAATTCATCTTAATAAATTTTAGAGGTGTCGTGAACTCTAAACGTCGCAAAAACTAGCTTACATTACGTTCATTAAATTAACTTCATTGCTAGATACAGAGAACAAATTTATTATCATTCCAAATGTCCAACACAAGCCTTTTTATTGATTCAGTAATTAATCCCAATGCTATTTCTTGCTTACATAAGCAAATACAAGAATTTCAAGTAATCAAAATTTCTGATGACAGAGGCTTTTGAAATATTACCATCGTGAATACTATTTACCAGCATTTAAAGCAGTAGCATTTATCTCCTACTACTGGATGGTAAAAGTTGTATTTCTCGCCTTTGTTGTTACATTGGGATGCAAATCGCCTGTCTATTTGTTGCCAATTTCTGTGCTGACAGGTCCCTTCTTTTTCATCCCAGCTGCCGCAATCCGAAACATCTCGGACAACTAGACACAATGATAATGAAGGTATATAATAACTTCCAGCTAAAAGAGTAATTTTGCATTCTGCCTATCAACAAGGTATAACAATGATCTGAAATGTAGACGATCTCAATTATAACCTGAACTATGGTAACATTTGCAATTACCTCGAGTAGCTTCGTCGTAAGTTTGGGGCACTTGAAGGCCCAGTTGAAGATCCTTGACTCCACCACTATGAATAAAAGAATTGTTAGACATTTGTGGTGTTGAGTTGAATTAGACCCTTTCGTATTCACAAAACTTGCCTGTGCCCGTCTGGTAACAACAGGCTTGCTCCCAAGAGAGCAACAATGGTCACTACGGTTATCATTATTGAAGTAATCACGCACGAAAGAAAAAGTCTTGTTTCAACGTGAAGAGTAAAATCAGGAGTGGCCTAATACGTTTGACGCAAACTTGTTTATATCAGCAGAAGAAAGCACGAATCTTTGCATTTCTACACGTCATCTCTCGTCGTCAGCCTTTCTTTGACTTAATAAAAGATGCTGAATTTCCGTGGAAAATTACTGAAATAAGTTTCAACTGATCATATGACCGTAAGGAGCAACTTGTTCTGTTCTTCTGTTTTACTGCAGATTTAGGTTTATCTATTATGCGTACGCCTGCATTATCAATTTGTAAATAGCAAACAACATAGGGACTCATGTTCCATGAGACGATGCAGTGTTTTGCCATCTTTATCAATGCTTTCGAAGTAAAATTTTTGTGTGTGGTGGCATAAATAATTAAATCATCTTTAGAGTGTTTAGAGTGTGTGTTTATTAAAGCTTTGTTTGTATTCGTTTTTAGCTGATTCGGAATATTCGCATTCGAACACATGTGTTTAAAGATAAATTTTACGTAAGATATTTTGGTGGAATCATTTTCCTATGAGACGATATAAATGATTAAAAAATGCTTGCCCCTTTTAAATTCTTTAATAAAGTTGTGTACAACTTCTTGTATGAATTAAACAATGCCTAATTGTTCAATAACTCATCGTCAAATGGAGTTATGTGAAGCATAACAACAAGTTCTGAATATGCATATACGTGCAGGTAGCTTCAAATAAAATTAGGTTTTACAGGTGGATATAGGTTAACATCGTATGAAGGTTTGGTTCATGTGCCTACTTTTCTATATAAATCGGATCAACTTTAACCCCATAAAATGTTGGACTGTGTGCATACAGGCTACATTCATATCTGCGCTCGGATTTGGTTGCTTGAGATGAATGTAAAGTTTTAGGTATTGCAATGTAAGGTTTCTTCCATTTCAATTAAGCTTGCTAATAATTGTTTTAAACTATGTATATTTAATCTTTGTTATTGATGAGGCCACTAGGCATGTCTGGATAAGTCGGGTATGGTGATCAATACAAGTAGGTGTACTTTGAACTAATTGAACACTAGGCAGTTATAATCATACTGGTGGGTAGTATATAAATTAGTTAAACTTGTCACGTGTTGATCATCGAGATTTTCCTAGAATTTAGTTTGAACTTAATCGTTAAAGAATCCTTGCTAGTTACTTGTCTAATCATTAAGTTCTCTAATCATAACCAAAATTATTTTGTCATCTAACTGGGAGTCTACTGTTTAGATATAGGTTACTGTAGTTCCTTATATATTTTATGATACTAAAGGTCTTGATTCGGGATTCGGTATGAAAAGTAAAGGAATGAAAAGTAAAGGAATGAAAAGTAAAGGAGAATGGAAAGTAAGGCGGAATGAATAGTAAAGAATGAAAAGTAAACCGGAATGATAAGTAAACCGGAATGAAAAGTAACGGAATGTAAAGTCATCATCTGCACCAGGATAGGGTGATACAAAATCAATGCAAACTTAAACATTCATTTGGCAAAACCGAGTTTGCGGTAGAAGTTCTACAGTTACTTGCATTAAATTGCTCGAAATTACAAGATACGAGGGGGTTATTATCAAATATCAAGCAAGGCTTTAACAAACTTGGAAAACGAAGGATGGTGAGCTGAGAGTATACTAGAAAAAGCTCTATTTAATCCCCCAGAAAAATTATTAGTTTTAGACAAATCTGAAATTTTAGCAAAGCAAAATTTATTCCGAACCTCCCAAAATTACTTTATTTTTTTCGCATCGGTAACAACTTATTCGCATGCGTACATATAAGAACTCATTACTCATTAATTTTTTCTCTATTGCTTGTTGCGTGAAGATTTTCATGATGATGACTTTATATTACGTAATTTGAGAATGTGATACCACAAAGGTCCAAAATTGTACTCACCCCCAAAGTTAAGTTTGTACATTTCTCACATTGATGTAAATTACTAACTTTTGCAAGTGTGTTTTATGTGCCGACTTTTCCTTGTTAATTTGAATTACATTAACCCCCAAGACATGCTTACACCTGAAGTCGTGCATTGAATTTGGCTAACCTTGCGAGTTTGTTTCTTAAGTTTATTGCTTGGTTGGCTCAGCTACAAATTACTTAACAACCTACTTTGGTGAACAAGTTTCGTTGTCAAGCAGTGAAAGAGAATACGACTTAATAAACTTAGGACTTCGATTGTGCTCAAACTGCTCTAATTAGATGGTGTGTGTTATTGTTTATTCAATAAAGTCCTACTTCCATGTTTAAACATGGATTCGATATTAATTTTATAATAGATCTGCGATAGAACGTCAAGCAAAGAAAATATCGATTACCTATGAGCGTTTTGAGTATGCTATTTTTAATCAATTAACCAATGAATGTTGTTCGTATCCTTTGCACATAGCTTCCAAGTTCTACCTTTTACCAACTCGTGAATCTGAAGCCCTAAGATTGCTTTGCATGAGACAAGATTGAACTTAATTAGTTCAAGGTTGTTTGCTAATAATAAGAGCCACTTTACGGGCAATAAATTTAGCCATAAAAATCAACATCCGTCAATTCCCTCACCAAAGAAATTGAGAATTTCTATCTTGTCATCATAAACAGGCAGCTTCATCAGATAAAATTTAATTTGCCACACAAATGTCCTCATTTGACTGATACAACGGTTTCAAACGATTTAGTGTAAGGTATTTTATATTGACTGTCGTTACATTTGTTCCTTCGTCAGTCCATCGGGAATCACAAGAAATCAAGACTACTTAATGTATATCAAAAAATCTTTTGGATGGCAAAACTTGTCTTTTCACGAAAATCAGACAAATATTAAAGTATGATGAAGATAGATACATTTACGCAAAATTCTTGAGTAAAACTTCGGGCACATCACAGTTACATCTCATTTGGTTTATGGTATCTTTATACAACTAGCAAAAACTTTTGTTACACAAGATACTTGTCAGAAGAATTTAAAATTGTGATTGTAATTTTTTCTCCAGAGTTTGGTAACCATTGCTACGAAGGATAAATGTACACTATTTTTGGAATAAAATTCTAATTTGAGGGAATTCTGCCACATCCTTTCCGGTTAAATAAAACTATTTGCTAAGTGAAAAAAATTATAAAATAGAAAGGTTTTCCCTGCTATCATGCCAAGGTCTGCACACAACTGATGAGTGGATTTTAGAGTTAACGTAAGATTTTTCCTCAATTCTTTTAAAATTTCTCAAGGCTTTGGCACTCCTTTTTGCTAGGGAAAATACATTAACCTCAATGGACATGAATTAATTTGTTTAATTTCACAGCCAGTAATTTCCTGGAAAACCTCTTCAATACGACTCAAGTTTTGTTTCCTTTATTAACAAATGTAGTTACTCTACTTATTCGTGTTTGTGTGTTTCAGTTTTTCATAATCATTCAATTCTAAAATCCAAAAATGCGGTTCATTTTGATGCTCCTAATTTATGTCCAACCTTCACATCAGGTAAGCAGCAAGAAACGAGAATAAGATCAACACTCTATTGATACTCGTGGGTGTTGAATTTAGAATGCTGATGTGAACTGTTTCCGGACAAATCCTGCAGTGATCGATATGGATACTAATTACTTCAAAAACTCAAACAGAGACATTAATACAACAGCGGAAGATGTTGCAGAAACCGTTGCATTCATCTCGTCAAGATTCGAACGAATACATGCACATGTGTATGACCCCATACGTACGTGGACCTTTTAACTGATTCCTTTCTTTTTACCCTCAGTTTATTTCATACGTTTTGCACGGAATTTTTCCGGAAGTATATATCCGCTTTGTACATAATCTGGATTGGTATCAGTAGGGACAGGCGCTATGAAATAATCCACATAGAAATACTTCTTTATTTTAACGCCAACTAAAGTGTTACAGCTGATGCCTGGGGAAAATTGCCATAGTGTGTACTAATGAAGTTCGACTTATTGTGTCGTTTAGGAATGACAAGGATTATCCTCGATGGGATGTCTCTGTACAGGGAAAGGTCAAACAAAGCTGTTCCTCTCCTTCTCTCTGTATATCCCACAAATACTTCATACGACTTTAAAACAAAAGTCGAGCTCTTAAACCAAACGGTTTCGGCTATAAAGGAATACAATTCTGCTCAAGAGAGTCCGGTCGTTGCCGGGTTTTTCGTGTACCTCATAACCAAGAACTTAGATATGCAGGTACGTTTTCTAGACCTTGTGTTCGGACCAAAGGGACATTCAGAGTTGCCAATCGGATACATGGCTAGCCAATGTCAAGAGAATCTACATCGACACGTGCTTTTTAACTTCTTCTCAAGAATGGACTTCATAGCGTGCGTAGTAGAACCCTTGCCAAAAGCTTCTCCAGAGGAGTCTGCTGATGATGTAATTGAAAGGTGTGATAAAATACGAGACACTGCCCCTTTATATAACTACAGATTAGAAATCATGTGCATGACTGCGTACGCGTCTCAAGGCATAGACGATGTCGTAGGATCCGTCGATTATTTTCAAAGATTCTGGTGCAGAATAGTTAACGAATTATCGTGAAATAAAACCCACGCAAAAATACTCTTCCATTCTGCGTTTGATGACGCGTCAGATATACTTCGTGAGAAGAAGAAAGTTGTAAGTGTGTCAGATTATCCCGAGCCCCACTTGGGATGGTGGATAAGAAGTTCCCCAGCAGGAAATGAATGGATGGAGAAAGTGGAGGAGTTGCCAGGAGGAAAGGACTCCGGGAAATGCAAAGGAGAGTGCCACTTGTGTGCTTCTTCTGCTGATTGCTGCGCTGAAAGGATTTGCATCTCATTTCACCCCTCTCAGGCAGGTGGACCTCCATGAATAGCCAGGGGTTAAACGATCCAACATCCGATCCAATTCTGAATCTTAAAAACTACACAGGCGATGTAAACAAAACTTAGAGTAATCAAAACCCAGGTAATATAGTCAAATGGTAATAAATACATCTCAAAAGAAAGCTTGGACTTTTCATAGCAACTCAAAAACTTATATGACTCAAAAAGTGTGACGACACATGTTCGTGAATTCACGAAGTTGGTGTCCATGGCTTTACTTCCAAAGAAACCCCGTCCGACGATTTGGTCACCAGATTTCCATAAGGTATTATTTGTTCTACGTACATAATCCTCTGCCAACGATTGAATTGATACCGCTGTTTCTGTGTCAAAAGTCACATAGTCACGTCTCTTGCCTATTGAAGTAAAATAAGTCACTTTAGGCCTATTCCTGACATGCGATAATTCTAACAACGCCATCCAATTTAGAGTTTCCCAAGAATTAGACCTCAAATGTTTTGCAAAACCGTCAGCAATGAATTCACAGTCTCTTTTCAAGTCTATCTGGGACAGAAAATATACAATACTGCAGAGTGTCGGAGATCTAGTTATAATTCCCAAAAAAGAATACCTATGATTCTCGTGAATTTTGAATGTCCTTGCTTTTGTGCGTGAATTTGGGATCTCCTTATATCTGAACTCCGCATTTTTTAAAGCCTCTATCCATTTTGGAGTAAAATAATTAAGTAAAGTGTCATTTATTACACCCACAATTAAATTATGAATTGGTTTTTGAGAATAACCACTAGAAGATTCTCTTTTAATGAACATCCTTTGTGAAATATACAAAGCATACGCTATAATATTTGGGTTAAATTCTTCGTAGTAATCCATCCTATTTGTAGTGTTATACTTCAAATTGTAAATGTGGAATTGACACAAAGTACGGTTCACTGGTCGTCATTTGAAGTGGAAACTTTCCATAAAATGATTTTGTTTCCACAAACAAAGTTTCATCACTTCGATAGGAATCGGAGACTCTTGTAAGTTATGCGAGTCCAATGAGCGATAAATAACTTTTACTTGGCAGAGTGGAGAGATGTTTCTGAGCAATTTATCAAGCTTGAGAGTAAATTGTTTAATTTCTTGCCCATTAAGCAGTTGACAGTATTTGAAATAAAAAAACGCTGCAACTAAAATTGCAGAAAGATCCATTTTTTAATTCACACCAAATGAAAATGCAGGTCTATTTGTCACACTTAAGTTAAACAGACTAACGTTTCATTTTTGATGAATGCAAATAAATTTAGAATTAAAGGCTTATGTTAGTGCGTAATATTCTGCCCACTTCAGTTTCTGTTATGTCAGCTCCGTCTCACGGAATAATTAAATTAATCGATAGGCTTCAAAGTATCATCCAATTGATGTCAGAATGCGGTGATTGGAAGCCTCGGAAAAAAATATTTTCGCAAGTAGAACCTTTGTGAATTGTGCCCCAAGTAAAACGTTACACCACTCCTTCATATAGTAAGGTTGATAAAACAAAATTCCACTTCTGGATAAAATTAATAAACTGGACATTTGGAAGCATAACTATTTCGATTCATGTTATGTCACCATTTCAATAGGCAGTCATTAAGTTCAATGACGGGCTTCAATAATTGACAAGTAACGGTACGTTACCTTGTGTTGCAATTTCCATTATATTGAATAGGTAGCTTTACATCCCTTGACTATGCTTCCTTTCCTTCATCTATTTGGGAGACAAGCAATCCAGCTCAAATCTTCCTGGTTTGGCAAAGTAACAACCCTCACGTTCTCACATTTTGCTGTCGACTCTCGTAACTTCAATTTTGTTTTACCAATCAATTTAATCTACCTCTCTTAACCTAGCAATCGGGTTTACATGTTATCTTCGTCGTAAAATTTTGACCAAAGCTTAAATATTCATACAAATTAAATTGCGACATCGTATTGATTTTTATGTAGGAAACAAATGCATAAACTTTTAAGAAACATTTTACCTTGATATCTTTATTTTCATAACAGGTAACAGTCATGTAAAAAACAGTTAGTAATTATGTAAGGTTTGATCCGGAGAAACCGTCAGAAACCAATTTGCTAAGTTTGATTCCTGTAATTTTTCCAGCAAAGCTATCCTATTCCCATTTTACAGTTCCATTTTGACAAGAGTTCCCTTAAAGCAAATAATTCTGCTCAAAATCAGGAATTCATAAACCATAACTGAATCCACAGCAAAGAAGTAAACATTGACTTATGTAGCTGGAACAGACAACAGAACGTCAATTGTGTAGTCCAATAGCCAGTTGTAGTACGTACTCCTTACTGAACGCTTTAGAACGAACATCTTGTAATTTCCCACTCCGGAACTAAATTGAATCTTCTGAGTACTAAGAACAAGTCGTTCCAGGTACTTCCTATTGTACGAAGCGAAGCTAAGCCTGCACCGAAGATCGTAGAGAATTATGCTCCCTTTTTCAGCCACATTCGTGTAGCCGGGTAGCAGAATTGCAAGTAATATTAATATTAATACTGAAATAATAGGGAAAAACAGATACAGAGGCATTGGAATGGTGCCGTAAAACCTAATGGTGACAAAGTTCATTAGGACTGCAATAACAAATCCTGCGGCTTCAACAGCTAAGGAGCAATTGACAATAAACGTATCAAAATGAAAACGAAT
>JAQGAC010001929.1:0-11914 GCA_034696585.1 Isotomurus maculatus
GTTGACCTCGTACATTTGTAAGACTTGTCTAACTTGGAAATCTTTTGCTGTCGCAACAAATATCATTGGTGAAAGTTGAGGAGAAAGTATTGTCCACTTGTCCCATCTTTATCATTGAAGAATCCGCACTCCTCTTGTCGCCATCGGAATTTCTGTTGTATTTCAAATGCTGGTTTCAATTTGCTAGCATAAAATCATAGCAAAGTATGCCTGCATATATACACGAGATTGTTATGCGTAATCATGCATTGCAAAAATTACTTTGATCTCCGTCTTATGAACAGGATTTCAGCATTAATAATAACCGCAGAAATGGGCAAACATCTGACAAGAGAAATAAGTGGAAGCAGAGAAATATGAAATTAAACTTGTGATAAATAGACATTCATTTTTCAGTTTGAGTAACGAGGAAGAATAATATGACCAAAGTGTATTTTCTATCTGTCAAATTTCTTATGAGTACTGTGGGTAGGCAATTTTATTAATATTTTTTCATTCCGTCTATTCACAATGCAGGGTTTACAAATATTTGTTGCATGAGCTTTAACTGCGAAAAGACGGCAGACTTAGGAAGGAAATCATCATGCCTCTTCGCCTAACCAATAATTCTTGTGCTCGCTGAGGATTAGCAGATTATTATTCACCTGAAATTGCATCAATCTGTCATGACTGGATATCCGTTGCTGTCGTCGGCTGAAGGGATGAAAGGGGAAAACTAATTGCACCACATTATTGCACCACCCTCTAAGCCGCTAGATGTAAAGATATGAATTTATAAGAATAAGAAAATGCTAACAATACACGTTCCCAGCTACACAAGCTACCTTTGCAGACTTGTAGTTGCAGTTTGAGGTTTCGTAGCTGAATTCAGTGTAGTGTGATTACAAAGTCGAGGAGAAAGAACAATCTGTTTCCCTTAAGATAGGGCAAATATCCAGGAAGCATGAGATATGGAAAGCAGATTGGCCATCTGTGATTTCAGAATCTACCGCAAGCACTACTTGAGTGAAATGGTTAAGGAAGAATCTGCTTCTTGGAGGGTAGGAGGACGATCTCCGTCCAAGATCATGTTCATGGATTTCTTGCCAAGTAATTCATATCAATTTTTAAAAGCGTAAAAGAATTTATGGAAGGTTATAAAATAACTTTAGATCCTCTCCAGAGTGATTTCATATCTTCATGTTTACATTTCATATCTTGAACTCCAGTCACGGTCACATATGTTCCACTAAAATGTGTAGGAAGGAAACACGGTGCATTCCTCCAGGAATCTTCAACCACAAAGTACAGGAAAACATTTTACTTTCATTCTTAACCCTCTGGATTTCTTTGCTTTAGTGTCGGAATTTTTACACGAGGCTCATAATCCTCGCTTTTACTTTTGGTTGTTGCAGTCAACTTTCACTTATTATTTCTACAGGTAGAAAACTTAATACTGAATATTACTGAATACGAGGGCTTTCAAATTGGTAGTTTTTAATTATAACTTTTAAGAGGCAAGTGTAAATAGTAAATTTAAGGCATACGGCGTTCCCTAATATTTGTATGGTGAAAGTTAAAACTAAGTTTTTGTTTTCATCGACGTATGTTACAAATGTTGGGTAAAACACATGAGGTTTTGAATTTTTTTGGTAACTTGATATTTTTTTCAAGGGAAGTAAATTGACTGTCTGTAAGTACACATTTTTGAATAGAATGTCTCAATTTCCCTGTCGGTACGACTTGAGCATTATTTTTCACTTAAGGTATCGATGTTCTATTCACGTAGAACTACTCAAGGGACAAATTTCAGAGTATGTAAATTTTTCGGTGTTTCTTTTTTCACATCCGCTACTGCGTTTCTTTATGACATAGTTGTGTTTCCCTTTGAACTGCACAAAAGTCTCTCTCACCCTCTTGGAATCTACTCGACGCTCACATTGTCACAGCCAGTCTAGACAAATCAATCCACTTCTTTCAGCAGAGTATCCTTAATGTCTCAAGTCCAATAAGTCAACTAATTTTTGTGTTGACGAATGAGTCTGCATTTGGAGAGTGAAATAGAATGTTCCGTAAGCATTATATATTTATATTTCGTTTCTACTTACACTGGTTCTGTGAGGGAGATGTTATGACACATCCGTTCAACGGTACGTTCCTGAGAAAATGTATTTCTGAAAAGAATTGTGGATAGAAAGGGGATATATGAATGAATAAAAGCCATAAAGGTTGAGTTTGAGGACTGATTTGCATTGATATGGTCTGAAGGAGAAAAAAGGTGCAATTCCGTCTCGTCTTGACTCAAGTCCTTTCTATTTGGAGCCCACCACACACAGGACACACACTGCTGAGCTGATGTTCAATAGCTTCATATTACTTTGAATGTGGCCTAAGAAAGAAAACTTCTATTTCTACTCAAATTTGTCCCCTCCAATTCCACCGTAAGCATTCGAACATTCACCATACTTTCTTCCATTACGAACACTGCAAATGTTTCTGAGTGACAAATACGACGAGGACGCTTCCCTCTGAAACATATAACACTCCTTGGTATCATTTTATTCCGATAAATTGACCCAATTCAGGACAAATTATCCTGTGGGTAAAATTGAAATGCTGGAATGGTGAGTGGGAATTTGGATTACTACTCAGGAATACATGTCTTTTAGAAGAGAGAGGCAAACGACGCTGTGTGTGGTTATTATCAAGCGTTGTAAAAAGTAATGGAATGGTGTCAAATGTGTAATCGGAAAGGGAAATCCTCCACACCCCTTCCCTCTGTCTCTTTTAGCACCGGAGTGTAACATTTCGCAAACTTCCTATTGCCGCTAGGAAATAGTTGAAATTCTTTGGAAGTGAGTTGTTCAACCTTAAAATTGTAGTCAATTCACCACTTTTGCTGGAATGGTTCTTTCCCCACTAAATTTACTGCCTCTCGAGTCAGTTGCATTTCCACTGGTTTATCCCCAAGCCTATACTCCACACACCTACTTCAGTTTCTTGCGACTTGTTTGCGTGGCTGTAGTTGTCTCATCCAATGTTCCTGCGAGAAAGTTTTCATAAATTACCCAAGTTTAAATGTTATTGGATATCGCGAATGGAAGTTGAATTAAAGAAGTGGAAGGTGGACAGTATAAAAGCATTTTTCTGACTAACTTAGTTCTGTCCTTGACAAACTTGAGTGGCCGACCCGGCCGACGTCTGTTTTTGCGACGGCACGGTGGCTTGGTGTGTTTAATCTCAACGTCTAATCAAGTTTAATGCATTTTCAGACGGAGGAGAGTTTAATGTTTGCACAAGATATTTGAGTACGCAGAAATAACACTGTTCTCTGAACCTTCGACTACTAATGATTACATGATCATTAACACAACGCAATTACAGAGACTGTATAAATAGTTCGACGAACAGCAAAGGAAAATAATTTATGTTTGACCCCAATCATGTGTAGCTGAGCGCTGAATTAACAATTATGTAATTTAGCCTCTAATATAATAATTTGATTTTATTTCAGGTTCAATTGCTGTGAGCTGGGAGGACTGGTGGACCTACGATGGTATTTCAGGTGAGAGAAAGTTCCTCCATGTTTATACAGTTAAATTGCTTGCTAGACAATTAGATTTGCGCTACCTGTGATGAGCTCTGTCTGCAGAACTTCTCTTTACTTAAGTGCAAACAATATTGAATGACAAAGGAGCTTGAGTTTAAAAAAGTTAATAGAACGGGTGTTGTGGAAGTGAAGTGGAAGTGTTTTCTGTGGAATTCAGCTCCCAAATGAGTAACTCACAATCAGTTAATTGAGCCAAAGAGCTCGCTTAATGATATGCAAATATTAGCTTTCTCTATTGCCATAGATCAAAAAGTCAGTACTTGCATCCATATACTTAGCCGGTCTTCTTTTAGACCTCTCTACAATCCTCCTACTTAAACAAACACTGATATTTTCCACTTTTTGCTTGACGAACTTAACGAATGGTTGAATTCTTGTAGTTGGCTTAAAGCGGAAAAAGTTTGAACTCTAGAAAGGAAAATGAGTTAGAAATGCCTCCATCAGCATGGGAGTTTTTGTAATGAGCTGGCTAAATACTACCCCCACAAAGGTCTGAGCAAACTAGCTTCATACGAATTTCTCGCACGGAATTCCAACAGAATATGAATTCTACCCCCTTTTTCCCGTCTCCAGCTCAGAAGGAGATAGCAGATCGGCAGTAGGCACACATCTTCACTTGAAGAACGAACCAGGCTTGGCAGAAAATTTTACACCGCCTTTGGAAAAGTCGATTGGATTTTTGGTTGATTTTCAAGAAATAGCAGGGATATTTAAAACTTGGTATCTGTAAAAATATCTATAATCCAAATTTAAAGAAAGAATTGTCAATACGGACGGAGAAAAGGTGAAAGTACAGTAGTACGAGTAGTACAAATGGAGACGACGATAAAAATCCCGAAAAAAAATGGGAAGGGAAGAAGGAAGAATTAAGGATAACGAGTTGAGTTACAAATAAATGAATTTAAATGGAAATGAAACGAAACGGAGCATTAAAACTGAGAACCTGATGGTTTGGTTGTGTAGGGAAGTCAAAGCAAAGAGTAAAAATCAACAGACTGAACACTCAGCATGGCAGAATGGTAGAATGTACAATGTCGTGTACGGAAGCAACAAAGATGAGGGTCGAGAGTCGAGATTGACGAGGCGTGACGTAAGTTGGAAATGGACGAATCCTTAGTTATATATCTTGAGTATAAAATGGAAAGAAAAATCTCGTTTTGAGAGAGAGATGGAGGTTTAGTATCAGAGGAAGAACCAAATTAATAGAGGTTTCAAACGCCTTAGCGAATTCAACTGATAGAAGAAAATCAGATAAATAGTTTGCATGGGGTTAGTCTGCTCGAGACAAACCGTAACGGTGAGTTTGTTTTAGGATGGGAATGCAAACTGAAGCGAAGAAGGGACGGAATAATCAGTCACTTTATATGTAACTTAGAACACGATGATATGGGATGGAGCGAGATATACAATCTGTATTACTCAGCTTGCTGCAAATCTCCAAAGAGTGATCAACATTATTCTCGGCGAATTAGAAGTCACAATCCAAATCCCGGAAACCGACATGACCAGGAACTCTAAGTGCATAACTTTCTCTCCCTGAGTTACCTTTTGTGTCATTCTGTTACAAGAAGCATCCTTGTCTACTTTACATCATCATCATTTCCATTCTCCAACTTCACTTGCTCCATGTGCAACTGGTTCTGCAGAGTGACTGGGGACATCACCACATTCTCTCACTCACATCAACCTTACAAATTTACACTTTACACAACTACCCAAACTTTTCGTTTTTAAAACTGTAACTCCAGTTTTTATAGCTGTTCTTCCATCCAAATGCTACTTTGTTTTGAAGGGGTGGAGTCTCCCAGGTAGTTTCCGAAGGTACACAGTCCTACCAGCAAAAGGTAGTTCAGAGATATGTCCATTTTTTATGCGTAAACTAACGTTCTTCATCCAAAGTCATCAGTAGAAAATTATTTTCCACAGGGTTTTTATGTTTTGGCTTTGTCTTTGAAAATTCAGCCTCCGCTGTGTCTAGAAAAGATTCCGAAAAATGTTCTTATTCCATCATGGGAAATGGAAAAGCATAAAAAGGAGATTCCTATGCAATTGAATGTCGGGACTTTGATAATCAATCGTAAATGAGTCAGACTTGCCAGGAGAAAGAAAGAGTAGGCTAACTTTCTCCATGCATGACGCCTTGTTTCCGGACCTCCACAGTCTTGTGGTACGCACAGGATCAGCCTTCACGTTGCTTGAGTGTGTTTTTCTACTTTTTTATCCATCACGGACGAAGCATGCCCTCCAGCTTTTGACTCGGGTTCTCGTAACTCATGCATATTGCACTTCCTTATTAAGCTGAAAGAAGCACTCTTAAAAAATGACACTAGTCTTGGAGTTCACGAAGAACATATGTTCCTCGTATTCCTCCTGACGTGTAGGGATGGATGGAAGGACATGCATACTCTAGTGTTTGGATTGGAAGCCCACACCAAAGAATGTCATTTCAGGTTTCAACGACTATACCATCGTACAAGCGTCCAAAGTGAAAGTTCCGTATGCGCCTACTTTTCCCCGTTTCTTGGCCACCATTCCCAAAATGGAATGTCGATCCTATTTATTTCTGCACGAAATTGGCTGTACTGAGCTGTGACACTATGATTTCTCACGGGAAACCCTTCTTACACTTCTTTCCCTGTTCTTCTGAAATAGAATTGTCTGCATTTCCACACACGAATGTTATAACTCCCTGCATCCGTAACAATTAGAATTCTCAAATTAAAAAGGCTCCTCGATGGATCAAGAATGCTGAGATCAAGTGTAAATAAGTGCGGGTGTTATCGTAATCAGATGCAAGAAGCAGCGAGGGTTTCGCAGGACTTAACTGAAGAGTCTATAAAGTAGATGAGCTGCGTGGAGGCGTGTGGAAAGATGCAGTTGAACATACAGATGATGTCAAGTGAAGTGAATTCTTTTGAGGCGAGTAGGTTGATTGGACTGTGATATTCACCGCAAGAGGAAAGAGCATCGGTGGTGATAAATACGACGTAAGAATCGAGACGGGATTGAAAGGAAAAGTGTATTTCTTTTTGCTTCCCCTCGAGCCCATCGGAAGGCCCGCAATTCGGAAGGAGAGAGGAAGGAAGAGGAGTCTGCTAAATTAGCCTACTCTAGAATTCTAACAAGCTTTAGCTCTGCATCCATGGATGGTTCGTTGTGTTCGATGTAACTTGGTTTGGTTCGCCCGGTTAGCATGGCCAACGAGATATTTTAGGAAAAAGTATTATCCTCCAAAATCGGACTGGAATATAAATCGAAGGCCGTACAATGGGCGTTCAAGTTCTCAGGAATTTTAACTACTTTCTCTCCCTGAACTCCCTCGCCTCGTAGACGAGACGCAGCACACAAACTTCATCTTAATTATCATTGAGGAGTAGCGAGCATGAACTCCACCGCGACAGATTTCTTTATCCTCCGCCAAACCTCTCGCGACCCTTACAACTTGCTTAAAGGGTTCTTCTCTTTGTTTCTCAGAGAAACCCTCGTTTACACTAATGGGCGAAGGAAATCGAAAGAAAATAAATACAATTAAAAGTTGCTAAAGGAAGAATTGGGCTCATCATACGTATACTCTCTCTATATATCCCGGCATCCTGCGTCTGGGCCCGTGACTTTCGGGAGAAAGACGAATGTATTAAAGACCCTTTTCGGGAGGTATTTATTTGTGCTTGTAATGAGGAGATACGCGTAATTATGAGAGAATCCTGGTGGAGAAAGTTCGGGATTATAGGGAGTGCGTGGAAAGAAGGGGGATGCAAATCTCTGACTCCTTGTGGCTTCTTAGGTGACGTGTCTTCTGTAAAAGATCGGCTGAGACTCATTGGATTGTTGAGAGAGAGGGAAGAGGTAGGCTGCATGTGTGTGTGTGTTTAGTATGCCACCTAAGCGTGTTCCGTTGGTGAGTTGAGAATAGAGGAAGAAGGTCTGCGAGGCTCCACTACTCTTTTCCCTCATCAAAATAAGAAAGCAAACTGGGCTTTCTCTTGTAAATTTAGAGCACTTCTGGGACGCATTTCAGAAAATAGCTCTTTCTCCTCCATTCAACATGGTACGAGGAGCTCGAGGAAGCGACCCTGGACCCCATTCCTCCGTCTATGCCCTCCGTTGACTCCGCCGTGATCCTCAAGTCTTTTTAACGTATTCAGGGTTCATACGTACATCTGATACGTGAAGACAGTCTCCCTTGCTAAATCCTTCATTCCTCCCTCCTTCCTTAAACTGAAAAATTGACGATGGAGATAACGGCTTTAAGACTTTCTGAACTTATCATCGTTTTATCACTTACTTTCACAAAACTTATTTTCTCCAAGTACCCGTATGTGTGTAAATCTTCGCAAATTTTACAAACTCTTATCCAAACTTACCTTGTGGGAATCCTACTTTTTCATTCCCATCTTGACAATTCATACCACCTCAAGTGTCAACTCGCTCCTTCCTGCAAATACCGAGGAAAAGCATTTAGCCTCCGAATCGCTTCGCCTTCTTATTCGATGCTTTTTCAAACTACCTAACAATAAAACCCTTACCACCAAGCTTGCTTGTTCTTACGCTAACTGAGAATACATATTATTGGTTGTTTCATTTGTTGCTTCGCAATCCAAACTCACTCGGCTTCTTTCTTAATTTCAGGGCCAGCGTTTTGGGGGCTGATTAATCCAGATTGGGCGCTATGCAGCAAAGGACACAGACAGTCTCCAATAGACCTGAAACCGAAAGAACTACTTTTCGACCCGAACCTACGGCCAATTCATATAGATAAAGACCGGGTAAAACATTGTGTAGCATTTAGTCTATTGGTTATGCAAATATTGAGGATTGTATTTTGGGTGCAGGTGAACGGATTCATGACGAACACAGGTCATAGCGTGATATTCTACACTGGTCCGTGGTACGACGAAGGTGGAGAGTCGGATGGAGGGGGAATCAGAGCGGAAGACAGTTTCTTGCCTGCCAATATTGGTGGTGGTGGTTCTCCATCAAGCTCAAGCCCAAGAACACTGGTCAACATCACTGGTGGACCTCTTTCATACCGATATCAATTTCATGAAATACACATCCACTACGGAATGCGTGATGATATCGGTTCCGAACACACAATTGATGGATATTCCTTTCCGGCTGAGGTTAATCAAATTTTCTCTTTTTAAGCACGCTTCCTTCAGATTTACGAGTCCCCTCATACGTCATAGAGTGCCCACTGCTCACCTGGTGAGACCTAATGTTGCCAACATGAATTACGACCTTGCCGAACCTCAAGAAGGGCTTGACTAAATTCCAAAGTACAAAGGATTTAAAATCGAGCAGAAATTTGAAGTTTTTGTGCTGCGGAGAGCCTAATTTGCTTGTGCTCGTACACACGTAGCTGCGTTAGAGGGAGAACCTTTGAGAAACTCGTGTTTCATAAGGTTCCTTCCGGTAGTAAATAAATAATTAGATTGAGGATGAGTAATGGCCATTGGAAGAAAACAAATTTGAGAAAATGTTTCCTTGCGTCAAACATTCAGGAAAAGTTGAATGACGACTTGTAGGAAGTTTGTGGTGGGTGCATGTTGGGACTCAGTGACAAGTGTAATTGATTACAGAGTTATTTATCACTTTCACACATTTCATGTCAAAGGTAATTGGAGCAGGAATCTAATTATTTACTGCATTGATCTTTCTCTTATTTCAGCTCCAGATGTATGGATACAATGCCGAGCTATACAGCAACTTCAGTGAAGCAGTTTCTCGTTCACAAGGTATCATTGCCATCTCCGTGCTACTTCAGGTAAGGCTTCTCATTCACACACACTTGAGTTCTTTCCGACTCCATACATATGCTCCATGAATATTTGACACGTGAAAGATGGCCAAGTCAGCTGCATGAAATGTAGTTTTGGCTTTGACCAACCTCTTACCAAATGAAAAGTGATGCATTACTTCCTCCATGCCCTCAAGCAAGAAATGCAAAAGAGACGGGAGAAACAGCGAGGCTTTAATTTCCATTAGTCAGTTTAATTGGAGGAACTGTTGAAACATGACATGTTCGAAAGGGAAATGCATTCGAATTCTCCACACAACTGCACTATTTGTTTCTAGTCGGAGGGAAAGAAAGAGAAAGTCGTGACTCATGTCACGCAATTTCTACTTTGTATACATTGCGTAACTTAAAAATAGATTTTAATTGGAATTACCTGAACAACTCACTTGATTTTTCAGTTGGGGGATTTATCAAACCCGGAGCTGCGGCTACTGACTGATCAACTTAATAATATAAAATTCAGCGGTGAGTCATCACGAGGTGATTAATGATGAGGATGAAATAAAGGTTTAATCTGTGTGCAGTTTAAAGATGTGGTTTTGGGATGTGTAGGACAAAGTGCTTCAGTACAACGTCTGTCTTTACAGTCCCTACTGCCAAATACCGATCATTATATGACATACGAAGGATCAACAACAATGCCGGCTTGTCAAGAAACCGTCACGTGGGTTGTAATGAATAAGCCTATTTATATCACCAAGCAGCAATTACACGCACTAAGGAAGCTTATGCAGGGAGCAGAGGATTATCAGAAAGCTCCTCTAGGCAGCAACTTTCGTCCCCCACAACCGTTGCATAATAGAGTTGTGCGAACTAATATTGACTTTTCCTCGGTAAGTTGTCCTCCGGTACTGTGTCCTCACTTCACTCCTTCAAATATCATGCTAATTCGGTTACAACGAAGATTAAGCCCCTTACCATTTCCTCCTTCAATGGGAAATAGCTCGAGATTTAATTGTTTCATTGGCGTCTTTCAGGGCTCTGACTGCAGGATCAGTATGCGAAAAGAAATGTATTACAAAGGTAGGCTGAATCCTAATTTTAAATACATGTTGTTCCAATGACAAGACTGTGATGGATGGAGTTGCTGATTATCATAATTAATGTCCCTCTCCTTGCTTGAAATTGTAGCGAACACATGGCGGAATCAGTCATAACTTTCACCACAGCGTAATACCGGGGAATAAGTTACGTGTACACACAAACTCAAGTAGACTCAATGCAGTCGAAGTATTATTACTGTTGGACGTGAAAGAATCTTTGCTCCACATCTTATGGCTAGTGAAAAGGAACATCACTCTGAATTCGTGAGTGCTTACTTACACACACACGAACATTTCTCGTGCATATTTCGTAAGCAGTGAGCAGCACACAGTGAAGGTTCCAAATGGAGAAGAATCAAGAGACGTGTTTGTTCAAGTGTAAAATCTGTGTGAACTTGAGTTTCATGTGATGATGCAGAAGTGTGAACTATGGCAAATCTCTAGACTCTAAGATCATCTCCTGTAGAAAATCATACTGTGTCACCTCAAGAAACTGTGATTACAACAAATATGTAGTTTTTATGCCAGTGCATTTTGGTTATACCGACTCGTCAGGAGGGTTTCTTCTTACTCAAAAGTGAACAAACTGACGAAAATGATGTGTCAACCGTCTTGTCAAAATACGTGTTAGCATTTATGATGATGAGTGGACAATTTATACACTTCAGATTCGTTATGAATAATATACAGGTAAACTCCTCATTATTTTATTGTAAGGGTTATGGCAGCTTAGAGTTGTTAAGTAAATATGTGCGGGTAAGTTTAAGTGTGTTAAGTAATTAGATTTTATGCGTGACGTGTTTGTGTAAGTTAATTATAATGTAATACGTGATTTAGCTAGCGGAAGGAACGGCATTTTAATGCGTTATTCGATAATAATATGCATATCGATATCACTGTAAGCACAAATGCAGTCAGAATAGGTGAATATTTTTCGTTACTTTGTTTCTCACAGGTGTCAGAAGAGAAGTTATCAAGAGGCATTAACGAATTCATTAATAATCAATGTGTGACATTTGGAGCGTACGTAATTAATGGTATTGTATACCTGTAAATTGAATATTACTTTGTGAATGGCATTTAATATAAAAGGTGCATTGAATCGGGTTATAAAACGATTTGTGAATTGACATTAAAATATGTATGGAGTCATACATATTTAAGAGTTGCTAATTAATTAGAAAATAGGGTAACTTTTTATCAGAAATAATTATAGGTATTAAAAACGATTTAATAAAATGATGTTTGAAACATGATCTCCAATGTGTCTGAGTGTGCCGCCTGATTATCTTTATTTGACAGCATTAATCGAATCGAGCCTACGGAAACTCCAGGTGGATAATTTGTGTGACATATGTTTGTTAAACCGGAAAATTCTGGCAAGATTAAATTGCTTCATTTATAGATAACGGGTGTTTCATGGGAAACTTTACACCTTGTATGGGTCAAAACTCAGCGATTTTCCAACACATTTTTAAACGG
>JAQGAC010001930.1:0-11909 GCA_034696585.1 Isotomurus maculatus
TCCCTTCTACACATCTTAGCAGATTTTGTTTCCCAGCTTTACACTCTTGTCTCCTTACAGTTGTTACCCAATACTTTAAGTAAAAGTTTATCTTTCCTACTGAATTCCCTCAGACTCCAACACAAGAAATCCTAAATGCCAAGCAGCTCATTAATCCCAGTTGATTAAATTTATCAGTATGTAATGAGACAACTGATTTATTCAACTTATTTCTACGCTACCGCCAAAGACAGCCAATCTATAAAATTTTTGTTTTATATAAAATTCCGAAAACCCCTAGAAAAGGCCTAGAAAACGCACATAATATAAAGGCCGATAAAGATACCACTTCATACTGATTGGGAACTGAGTGTGTGTGTGTAGAGATTGTCATCCCATTCAAAATTCTCCAGTTCCACGAGAAAGGTCTTCTTCTTCTCTTGACGATGATGAGGAGAGTATGAACCACTCTGCCTATAAATATAGACTTGAACTGAACTGGTTTCAAGAACTCTCGAGCAAGCTGCTGCTGCCTGGATACCCGATGCCCGCGTCGGTTTTTTCGGTAGGAGAGCTCCACACTTCCCTGGAATAAGTGGAAGTGGTGGTGGAGGTGAAGTAGTAGTAGCGAATTCCAGTCTCTCCACCATTGCCACCGATTCTTTGCTTACCCTCCGCTGCTGTTGCCCACCATCCACAGACCTCGTGCCAACCAAGCAGAGTTCCCTTCGAATGTTGGACAAACTTTCTCCCCTTTCCCAGTGTCAGTCTAGTGGAACTGCTGCTTGGGAACGCAACACCAGCTTCCCTCCCTCTCGTCGTTCTTTATTAGTCAGCCTCTCTTTCTCTCTCCTTTTATACTTGCTTCGCTTTCAAAGATAACCAGTCAAGTATTTTTCAAAAAACTGGGCTTAAAACGACAGAAACCTACGCGCAGCGTCATAAATCCAAATCCAAGTGTATCTCTCTCTCCCTAATAACTCGGCCAATCTACAGCCCACACGATCAATCAACCAGAGTGGATTCATTATTAATCCACACAGGTCATTCATAAGCCTGAAAGTTCATTGAGAGACCCGTAAAACCAAGAGAAACTTTGTGGAAACTTATTCCACCAGAGTTGAGAGTGACTAAGGACGCTACTCATATTGTATAGTGTGTGTGTTGCACTTAACCTTATGTCGTGTAGAGTGTAGAGGCTGTAGACTGACTGAATATATTAAGCCACACTCGATTCAATTTGAGTCTCTGAAAACGGAATACCTTGAGAGCCTACACTCTCACAAGTTTTTTATGAAGAATTCATAAAAGTTTCAAAAGTGAACTCTACAGTCTCCAAGTCTTTAATATTGGGTTAAATGTAACTCTTCTTGCTACCCCAGAACTTCCACCGGAAGACACTCAACTTTTCAGTTTCTAGTTTTTTACTTTCTATAAAAAGCAAGTCCCACTCCGCTCCTTGCAGTGAGTCTCGTGTGTGTGTGCAACCGAGAAGTCGGAAGACTTGGAACGCTAGAAAGTTGAAAGTCCTAGAAATCCGAAAAAGCTCTACTTAAACCTTGAAGGAATTTTTAACCAAGTAAATCCTCCAGGAATATTAGTATATACATACGGAGAGGAACGCTAAGAAATAGATGAAGGCGGATAGATTTTTAGAATCCCTTCACACGAGAAAGTCTAGAGTTCTAGAGAGTCTAGAGTCTACGGGTGACCGAATATTTTTCCACCTCAAGAATTAAACTTTCTTCTGCACTCTTTGGAGGTCAGAATGTCGAGACGTGCTTAAAGAAATCAGAATTAAGAATCAGACAAGCAATCAATCTGTCCTGTGTGTTTGTGACTGTCGACTCTACGTTGTACGTATCGTGTAATTCGCCACCGGGCTAGTAAAGTCAACTTGTGAAGGGAACCATGTAACACCAAACGCATTTGTTATTCCTTCATCAGTCAGTGTTATCTTTCGTCCTTATCCGTCAAGCCAATTTTTCCATTCAAGTCACGAGGAACTAGTCAGCGAACCAGGTTGAATAGTTTCACTCCTCCTGCATTTATCGAACCATGCAGAATACGGAGAAAGCAAATAGATTAATAAACTAAGAAGCTTTCCCATCCTTGTGACAAAAGGAGAGACGCGTACTGCTGTATTTAAATACACACCCACCAATGCAAATATTACGGCTGTTTGAATCATCCCCACCGGCCTAATTTCCTCTTCTTCTCCGTGTTAAGTTTGCTGAGTATCGACCAGCGACTAATAATGTATTTCCAGTTCGTTCCATATTTTGTGTATTAAAGTTGCATATTACTCCGTTATTATTATTATATTCAACATGCTCTACGTTCGCCAATGTGCTTCGTGTTCTGAAAACCAAATCTGCCCATTATTCTGATTATACGGAGGGCTTCTCCAACATGCATACGAAGAACACAAGTCCAATCTACTCCTCTAGTAGTTCTTCACATCTTAACAAGGAATAGAGAACTTCTTCGTACCCTCAAGAGACACACTTTCTCCGTTCTACTCTCTCTTACACATGCCCTCCGAGATAATAGAAATCAGCCTACAGAGCATTCCTCCTATATTATTCAAGAGTGTGTGAGTGCCTACTTGGCCAGATCATCGTTGCATCCTCACAAACAAATAACCACACGAGGAAGAGAGAAATAAGGAGAGTGTGCAAATAAGTAGAACAAGTAGAGCAGACTCACTAGGAATCTCACAAAGTGAAAGGGAAACTTACACGAGAACTTATATCGCTTCTCTCTAATGTGATTGCACTTAATGATAGTGTCCTTTTGTAATTAAATCTTCAAACTACCTCAGTGTACTACCTTTCCTCGTTCCTACACACTCACTGCCTATCACGTGGGTAGTCTTCGTCGTAATTAAACTTTAATTACAGGGTTGAATACACTCGCATGCTTTCACACAGCTTCTGTTTAATCGATAACACACACAAAGTGTTTGAGTTTCTCTACCTTTTAAGTGAGGATTCAAATCTACACTCAGTGTTTGTTGGTGTGGGTGTATGTGATTAAAGAATATAAATAGCTAGTAAGCCAGGTCACCTGACGATGAGCTTAAGTTCAACGTGGTTAGAATGAGTTAAACTTAGGAAACCACAGTTTAATTAATCTAATTTCGTCTATTACATAATAATATTATGGTACTTTCAATTTCGTGTAAACCAAACAACGCGCAGGGCTAATGGATGGTCCCAATTATAATTTCCTGTGTGTCCACCACCAACAATTAAGTCCCCTAATTGTTCTACTAATTTAATATTTAATCTTATGGTTTTGAGAAATCGTACTCAACCGGTGTGGAATCATAAATAATCAGTGTTGTTCAGTGATGGTGTTCAATGAATCTTCTACTTTACTCGCAATCTGTGGATTCTTCCAGTGCAGAGGAAACTTTCCTTTTGCATCTTCAACTTCCAGAAGGAATTGCTCCAGGTCAGGAATAAAAAATCTTAAAACCTACTTTCTCCTTTACGTCCTTCTTCCTTTCTTCTTTATCTCCCATCTCGTTGAGTAAAAACATCTCCTCACTTATAAAGTGAGTTGGTAGTCGCGGTCTCTGGTCACACAAAAGCGATATTGGAGAATTGCCACACTGCTACGCTTGAATGTTCGGGTTGGAATACAAAATAAGCTTTCTTTTTCTCAGCCTCTCATCGTCTCATCTCTCTGCACACGCAACCAGGGAAAGATACGAACAGTCACCACATTTTTTATTACATTGTTATATAAGGCCAAGGTTCACCCTGGAAATGATTGTATTAAGTTAAGTCACTCCTTAGAACAAAACACTCACTGTTTGTGTCATTGCTGCTTAAAGAATAAGCCATGAAAAAAGAATACACTCTCTCATCTCTGTGTGAAAGGGAATGCAGGGAGTGTTACATGTTGAGCCTCCGTAATACTCGTTGTGTGGTTATTTTGGCACTTAAAATTGACTAGAGAAAGTATTTTCCCCATAATATCATTACAAGCTCCAAAACAACCTCCTCCGTTTAGCTGTAAGAGACTCCGCACCACTCTAAACTGGTTAAACCAAACTGTTTCCATCCGCTCCAGTTATTTTTATTATCAGTCGATTGCTTTCCCACTCTTTTCTCCCAGATTTCTTCGCCTTCCTCACAGCCCAGCCAGTTTTCTGGATAAACTGCAACTACAGCCAATCTTCTCTGCTGTACTTCACCAGACAAATCTTGATGCACATCATGTAGCTCTCAAACTCTGAACTACTTGTTCTTCTCAAGTGTGGCTCCCACTAAATCGTTCCTACATTTATTTTGACACCATTTCATTGTGTGGAACGCTGCCACACACAAAACTGCAGGATAGTCGGCTTTTGTCCTGCATCGTTACATATTTACTGCCAGCAATGGTACAAATACGTATCGCCAAAATGAAAAAGATGCTACACAGCAAAACGCAACGGTACAAAATTATATACAGTAGGTTTTCCCCGTAATATTGACTGACTGACTGTGTGTCTCCGTCTGTCTGTGTGTCGATCGATAATCTCGTTTGGAATTGAAATGCAGAAACCCTTTACTATATACGCAGTCACCTACACACACTCCCACATATAAATATAGTCGCCTATACAGAATGCAAATGAGAGAGAGAGAGAAAGCCTTCCCAAATGCTCATGTAACACTTAAAGAAAGCACGCAGCCAAATATATTCCCCAGCCTAAAAAAGGCTTCATATTTTCAACACTGTACACCTTTGGCGTGGGTCCATGTCCAAATTATACACAGCAGAGTCCATGTGTACAAAATTCCCATTGATAAAACGGAGACGTGACTAGGATGAACAATTGTGGGAGTGAAAGTATCTGCACACTTTATTGTAAAGGTTGTGTGGTTGTTCTTCTGGAGAGTTCTTTATGTATTTTGTAGACTGACTGCCACTGCCACAACACACAGCCGAGCTGCTGCCGATTTCCTTCTGACGCGTTGTGAAGGAAGAATAGCGAGAGATAAAGGGAAAAAGGCGTTTTGGCACTTCCACACTTACAATTGCAGATGAGAGTGTGAATGAAAGAGACGAAGAATGGGCTTAGGCTTCCACAGGATTCACTGGGAGAAAGCGTAATTTCGTGATGATAAAATATGGGAGAGTTCTGTGAACCATTCGGGCTACAAATTAAAGGTGTCACAGACCATCGGACGGTGGATAAAGGTTGTCCTTTTCCTCCACAGGCCTCGTATTTTTTAGAGAGATTTACGAGTTCACAGGGTGAAGGATGAGTTACTCCTCTCCATCTTCAGGGAGGCATAAGTAAGCCAAGCAACTTGAAGGAACAAAACTTCTTGCGAAATTCACCAACGGTTGTGTGTACGTCTTCTCTGTGTCTTAAGCTGGACGGATAAAGTGTCAACCTAGTTGAGTGCAGTTGACTGCACTTCCTCGGGAATAAATTTCACGGCAGAAATGAAGATTTAGGACGAGATAAAAACCTTCCGTGACACTTTTCTCCGTTCTTTTCTACTCCACCAACCGACTTTCCTAATAGTTTAAGTGTTTTAAAGTTCAAGAACGCAACATGAAAGGTTCACGTCAAGTGGCTCTCTGGCTCCTGCTGCCTTTTCCACATAAACTCTCTTTCAAAATAAAGCCTTCCACTACAAAACTACACAATGTAATTTACTCACGCGGTTTAACATTTTTATTACTTCTTCGTCTTTGCTTGAATTAAATCTAAGAGAAAGACACACACACACACACACACAAAGAAGAAGTTACATTATTGGATGTGACATCCCAACTCCTCACCACACACCCTTTTCTGTGTGTGTGTGTGACTTTAATTCTTCTTATTTCAAATGCAATAGCAATCCATCGTGTGGTTTCCATTTTAAAAACATCCTCTTGACTTCTCCACTTCTTCTTCGCAGAGCTTCCCTCATCTAATTTCAGTTCCTGGCTTCTCTCTCTCCTGCCCCTCTTTATTTCTTCCTCCTTCCTTTTAATCTTGTGAGGTGTCAGAAATCCCATAAGACTTTCCAGCCCAAAAGGAAGGAATAAGGCTTTCCACTGTTTCCACTTCCAGCTTCTCCAATTGCCAACACAGAAGCCACAATAATGCACAACAGTTGAAAGGGAAGGAAGGAAGGGGAGCTCACAAGGAGAGTTGCATGAAGTTACACAAGACAGCCAAGAAGATGAAGTAGAATTATTTTGTTCTTCAGACTCCTCATTCCTCCCAATGCATTTTTCGGTTGGCCGTGAATATCAAATAGAATTCTCCCTGCAAAAGTCAAGGGTGGTGTGTTCTCATGTGCAGAAAAGATTAGTCAATGTCACCACACGGACATTTCTTCCAGCTTTAAGCCATCAAGCTCAGAGCTGACCTTTGACCGTGCACACACACACAAAAAGAAAGTCACCAGAGACATGCGAGAAAATGCAACTGCCCCATAAAACTTTCTTCAATTCAATTAAACTTGAAATACACTCGAGACACTAGAGGCTCTTGAGTATAAATAAATATTCTTCGTTGTCCTCATTATTTCCCATTCACGAAAGCCTCGTTGACTTTCTTTTCCTTTTCTCAGCCCAATTAACAAAAGAATAAGAGCAACTTTCCAAGTTACAATTAACAAACTCCATCCCATCAACTCAGCATTAATTGTTCCGCTCTACTTGCATTCTTCTCCGTAGCATCTCCTCTGTTGCATCCAAACCTCCAAAGTCTCCTTATTTTTGCAACTTCCCAAGACTTTGTTGACTCTCTCTACAAAAGTTCACAATTCCATGAAATCTTTTAGTTATTTTAAACTCCTGGGAATATATGTAAATTCAATGTACGACTTTCTCACAAACTAAAATAATAACACGCTATTCCACGGGACTTGTTCGTTTCTCTACACTTTTTGTTTATCCATCGCCTTCTTCTTCCACTCCACCTAAATTCTTTTATTTATCTTTCCTTCTCTCTGTGTGTCCTTAAATACACTCGCCGTTACTTCTTGCTTCATACTCTTGGCTTTTTAAGCTTCTTCCTCTTCAAACACAACAGCGACAATGTATTTCCTACTGCTGCACACCTCTCCACAAGGAGATTTCTTCTTCGTTACGTCTCTCTCCAGCTTGTTGGTGTTTTAGGGCTTTTATTAAAATGAGAGTTACTCTCTCACTCTCCTCCAAGTCGTTCTCTATTCAAATCTGTGTGTGTATGTGTGTGGATGTGAGACTTCATTTTCTGCACTCTACTTTAAGGTAAGCTCATGAATAAGATGCAGATTATTTCTAGCTTTGTACCAAGTAGCGTACTTCCAGGGAGTTCTACAAAGTGAAAGTACACAGAGAGAAAGAGAAAGCACTTGCATTTGAATAAGATAGTAGCAAGTCTTTAAGATACACAAATGTGAATAACGTTCAAAGCGCTTTAGAATGAATTGTGTTGGAGGTTTAGAAGTAGCAGAATTAGACTGAAGAAGCTGGACCAGCACAAAAATCTAATTGCTTCGTGTGTAAGAAGAAGAGGAAGTCTCATGAATAGAGTCGTTTACGATGATCAATCCCCTTACTACTGATGTCCCTTTCTTGTTCCAAACTTTAATTGAATTACTTTCGAGAGGTCTTCATTCAATTATTTATTTTATGATTTATTATGGGAATATTTCCACCGCACCAGAGAAAAGGGAAAGGAGCAGATGCAGCGGGAAGAAAAGTTCGCAAGAAACCTTTCTCCCTGGTAAAGATTCCACACAGAATTACTTCATCTGTGTGAAGTGTGAAGAGAGAGTAGGCGAGGTGGAGATTCACACTGCCATCCCACTGAATGAATAAATCCTTTCTCCAGGGAATTCCATTTCTGAGCCAATTGAGTCGATGAATAATTTTCATCTTTCATGCTCCATCATGCGATAGAGGAATCTTGTGGAGCAAGAAATTACTCCGAGCAACTCCACTCCTTAAATATCGATTTCAATGCAGCTGAGAAAACTCACAGCACCAAAACCACCCGACAAATGCAAATGCAAATGAATTGTATTAACCATTCATTTTCCCCATCGATTTTAACTGCAAAGAATCCTTTGAAATGCAACTTTGTCAATCTTCCCTGCTTTCTCACATACACGTCCTCGACGGTTGGATTCCACATGATCAACTTACATTACAGATATACAAACTAAACTACTTTCCTTCTAAAGAATTTTAATTTCCTAAATTCCATTTAAAACCGATTGTAATTTAACTCGTCTCCTCGATAAGATTTCTGTTACACAAGTCCTGTTCATTCATATCTCATCATTTTTTACTTTTCAACGGATACACGTGTCACTTACATTTAACGTATTCTTTCTCGATAGTTTTACAACCCCTGTACGAATCAACTCCGCAACAACGTATCTATCTACTGTCGAGAATTTGTGCTGCCTGGATATTTTCAAAAGGACATGTCGTATCTCATATTTTGAGCATTTGCAATCCTGGTTTCCATAAATTACGTCGTCTTTTTCATGCTCTTCTGACTACAAAAAATGTCCCTTGTCATCTTAACTTCCCCAAAGAAGGGTAAACTACCAATTCACTCAGCCTCCTTCTTTTTTTCCTGTTGACAGTGTCAAGAGAAGCATTATGTCACTACAAACTAAAAAATTCGATGAACGACAAGATTACTTCGTGTGTAAAGTCATAGTCAGTAGTTTACGTCTTGCAGACCTTAAGAGAAGTTCCCATCGAACATTATTAAATACAAAACACACACGACACACACTACGTGATCCTACGCTAGACACACAATGTTAAGCACATTATTAAATTTTTCTCTGTGGAAATCGATGCTAACAACTCACCAAGAGGGAAAATGGACATCACGCAAATTGCTGGTGGAAGGGTGAACATTGAAGGGGGATTTAGATGAACACGAGGACATATATTTATTGCTGAGAGAGCATTTTAATAATAAAAATCAATTTCTCTCTCATGATGAAAATGGGCTGATTCGATACAGATGAAGATTGCGTTGAGTTTGATGATGAAAAATGGACTTTGATAAGAAAAATGGGGGTTCAAAAACATGCAAGTGATGAAAGAGGAAATTCCAGTCTCTGGATGGAAGGATGGCAGGGTCGATATTGTCAGTGAGGTTGCAACGGTCGAGAGAAGAGACTTCGGTCTTCGTGTCCAACACGACGTGCAGGCTGCAATATCGGATTCACTTCCTAAGAACCTTTCTTTCCTATCTCTTCTAAATCCCAATGGGTCGTGTGTGTGGGGTCGTATCAAAGGCCATCAATTTATTGTTCGTGTACCATAAAAAACTCCTCATCCATCATTCATTCCGTATGCAACACTGCGCGCCTCAATAATGACAAATGAGAACTAAAAAACGAAGACAGATAAAATACCCCAAAACTTTACTTTTTCTCATCAACTTTCTCCGTGTTAAAAGCCCCAAAATAACTGCACAAAATTTTCGAATGTACACCTCAAGTTACAGTTTACACAGCACGCGCACTTAATTTCCCCGAAACTAACAATCCAAATTCCAAACTAACTCTCGAGTAAAACTAAAGGTAACTCAACACATTAAAATAATTGAGGTTGTTTTAAACTCCCCAACCAAAAATTACTGTTTCCAAAATGACAGCAGTTTGGGTTGTAGTGAAGAAGAATGATCCCTCTCTCCTACAAAACTACTTAGGTTTACTCCACAAAATAAAAACACACAGACAGACTAGGAAGGAGAATAAAAAATCGCTTTTTAGTCAAAAGTCTGCATATTTTATTAAGGAGAATGGCCACTTTTATTCGTAACTTTGGTTGTGATAGCCAAGCTTACGAGTGGAATGGTGTTACTTACACTTTTACATTTCTACTTCACTACTCACTCCCACCAAAGCTGCCTCCTATTTCCACCAGATCTTTCACCTTAGATTATGCAAATGACGGAGGAAAGTATTCTCCTTCCAGTCTACTGGGCTTACTTTACACATTAACTATGGCACATTTGGGTTTCAAAATGGATGGAAAACAAAGCAGTGTGTCTGTAAGTCTACGTATCCTTACTATTACCATTACAACTACACACTCTCCTTATACTCCACGACATACGGCAACTATTGCTTTTTGTTCCCTCAACAAAACTTTACATAATCATCAAATCAAGGGAAATGGTATTATGCTTCGTTGTTTCATCCAAAACTATTCCCCATTTTTACCCATGAAAAACATTTGTTGCCCACAAGCCCAACGCCATAAGTTTGAGTCTCTCCAACTACAAACACACTTTCTCTCTTTATTCTTTCTCAAATGCTTCCACATTATTCCAAGAAAAGAATTAATCTCCTTTAAACAAACCACATCAAATTTGCACGCCTCAAGAGATTCCATCACCAACAACCAACGAAACGGCAGTTTTTACAAAGTTACACTCCCATTAGATTAACAGTCTTTATTTTTCCTTCCCACATTCTTCAAATTCTACCAAAAAGAAATCACGGGCAACTGGGTGGGATGTGGGATAAATTCCTACACGAAGGGATTCAAACCAGAGGTGGGGGACCTCACAAGTTTCGCTCACTCACTCACTCGCGAGACAAACCACCGCTCACTCACTCACTCACGAAGAGGTTTTTTCCCTAACACCGCTCACTCACTCACTCGCGAGCCTAACCATCGCTCACTCACTCACTCATAATATGGCAAAAAGTTTTACTAATTGTCTAAAATTTGACAAGAACTGTTGCTAATTCTATAAAATTTGTCAAGAACTGTGGCTAATTCTATAAGATTTGGCAAAAACTGTTGCTAATTCTATAAAATTTAGCAAAAATTGTCACAAATTGTCTAAAATCTGGCAAAAATTGTCGTTAATTGTCCGAAATTTGAAAAAGGTGTCTTTAATTGTCCAAATTTTAACAAAAGTTCAAATTGTGGTGAGCGCTCGCGAATGTACCGCTCACTCACTCACTCACGAAAAAATTTTTCGCTCACTCACTCACTCATTCTCGGGCGTAAAATTCCTGACCGCTCACTCACCCGCTCGTGAGTGAGCGCGTGAGTGGTACTTTTCCGCTCCCGCTCGTGAGCGCCCCCCACCTCTGATTCAAACTCTTCTGGCCTGGCTGACGAACTTTTTGCGAGTGGGAGGACAAGACGCACGATTCCTAAATTCCAATTTACTTTTCCCCATGATGACTTCTGTGTCACGCAAATACAATAATAAGCCGTGTTACAGTCTCGGTTTCATTACACACGCATAAGTGACCTCGGGAGGTGCGAAGAATTTTGCGTGCTTGCTAATCCACCTGGAACAAAATAAATCGTGCTTGACGTTACACAAAATGTCACTTTGATATTTTAACCCAAGTCACAAGCTACGCGATTTTTGCTTTCCACAAGCTGAAGCTGAAAGCTCACATGAGATTATAAATTGAACTTTCCCCGAGGAAAAATCTAAAAAATGCCTTTTAGTTCGATTTCCAGTTGAATGTTGTTCAAAATACATTTTTCACGGTGCCTGCAAAGCCATTAGAATACGGAGAGAGCATTCCCTACTTCATGTGCCTACAAAGACTGATTGCAAGGGAAAGTATTATGCTCGAGAGACGACAAGCGATTTAATCGAGTTGAAGTAAATAGATTTCACCAGCAATGGTATCGACTAATGACTAGTCAGATTACACTGGCATGCTTTCACTTATTTAATGGTTGTGTAGAGAGTGCAGGCTTACTCCGCTGTGTTAGCTTCCGTATCTCATTCACTCAATTACATTCTTACAGAACTACAAATACGTCTATTTCAAAACACACTCATCATTAGCCACGATTTACTTACTGGCTTGGTGTTGGATTGCTAGTACGAATAGGCTTTAGAATTAATTGAAGTAGAGTTGCTGGTTGTGGAGAAAAATAGTGGATCCACTAAGTGTTATGGAGAGAGCGAGAGAATGTGAAAT
>JAQGAC010001931.1:0-11908 GCA_034696585.1 Isotomurus maculatus
TCTGAGCCGTGCGAGTTTATTTCTTCTGGACTTGCACCCTGCACAAATGTTTCCTTGCCCATCAAAATGCATTAAATCAACTGAGCTTTCCTCCCTTCTTCCCAACAGAGAATTCTCGTGGTGACTCCAAGTCCAAAATCTCTCTCTCATGTAATTCACCTCATTAAGCCGCTTGGTCGCAGGAGGTTGCGTTGCTCCCATTCCTCCGAGCCTCAAAATTATCTCCTACTTTCTCCCAAACAAAGCAGCCTTAGACAAAAACACACGGGGAAGGTCGACTCATCTGGAGATACTCTGGAGGAGGAGATCGAGTCTCCAGCCTTCCACAATGGACGTCAGGTGAATCCTGGAGGAATGAAAGATGAAGGGAATATATCATTGCGGACACAAAGGATGAAGATGGTCTCCTAAATGATGTACACTCGAGGTAAGAATATCGGAGGAAAGTAAGTCAGAGAAGAAGAAAGTGTTGTTGAATTGAAGAAACGAGGGAAGATGCGCCGCGACAACCGAGTAGACTGTGGAGAAATGTCTATAAGAAGTCCCAAAGGAAAAATCGTAGCTTTTGGCCAACTCTTTTCTTGCCAACATAATAAATGTAAGCGACTGTATACGATCAATCGATCGTCTCCTCTTTTCCACTTCCCATTGCCCTTTTCTTCTAATACACAATGCCAACGTTCCAATCTCCTTCACTCCCTCTTTCATTTTTTAAATCCACCGTCCCCACTATACACACGTTTATACACAAAACTGCCACGAGCTCCCATCCTTCCTTCCCATCTCTCTCCATACATAGTCACTCTCAGTCACTTCCCCACATCCAAAAGAAGTGTTCAGATCCATCAAAAACTTTCTCCGAGTGTTCTACTCCCCTTACCTACACACACACACAGATAGAGACAGATACATATCCCAAATACGATTACTTGACAAAATAAATAGCATCTCTTAGACCAACTCCTCATAGCATCCTCTCCTAGCTGCTTACTCCCACCACCACCACCACCAGTAATGCTTATTATCAACAAAGTGCTTCTTCTTCCGTCCATAACCATCCAAAGATCCAAACTATCTCTCCCCAAAAAGCTAACAAGAACGACCGCCTCATATTTCTGTCATCATCATGATTCCCATTACTCAATCAATGTTCCCTCCATATACACACACACACTTTTTTATTCACATCCAAAGATCTTAACTCCGTGTCTTGTCCCACCAATTGAAGCATCCTCAATATCCTCGCACTTTTTTACTCCCTATTAAACACAGCAGCAGACCAGCAACTGACTTTCCCCAACCCACCACCTCTTCATTCATACATAAATCTTATTGAAGACCATTTGTCCCTCAACTTTCTCCGATGATGCCCAACTCAATACTCCTCGCAGTAACTCACACACCCAAAATACCTTCCCACTTAAATCTCACATCTCAGAATAAAGACCTCACCCGTAATTCCCACAACTCCCTACTTTCTCCTCAGCTCCTCCGAAATATTTTACTCCAGGCAGCTCACCAAACGACTCGAGAAGAATTCATGAACTCAGATATGACACACGAGACCACTGGGATCTTCACTTATTCCACAAACATTTACTACACACACCCCCGCCCTCTTATGACTTATGCCTCTCCATTCATCAATAAGATTGTCACTTCCAATTCCTCCTTCAATCAAAAGTCACCCGAAGATCTCTTTAATGCTCCACATATACTTAAATAAATAACCCTCAATGTGTACACTTTTTATTTACTCTTAAAGTAACTTTCTCTTGTTCCTTATCTTGTTACGAGAGAGAGATAAGCCTGGAGAAATTGTCCTGAGGATACTTGCAGTCTTCCTGTACTCTCTCCTGTGTACACAACGAATATATCCAACACAGTATTACATAGTCGGTGGTAGCAGATTGTATTCTATTAGCCTGATGAAGACGACTGAGCGAGGGGAGCAGCAGAGCGAACCACAATCTCATGTGAGATTCATGAGTTGAGAGCAAAGGATGGATTGACATGTTTCATGTGTAAAAGTTACTTTCCCTTTCTTTCCTCAAACGCTCTCGCTCCTATCTCCCATCTCTCTCGTTTAATCTACTCGAGGAAAGACAAAACTATTATTAGCTCTATTGGTCATATCCATCAATTCCTTCCGTTCTCACTGTCTACCCAAATTAACTGAGAAGCCTCAGCTTAGTCCAAATTCATTTAAATCCTCCATTGCCTCACTTTCTTAACCCTTCCCTCCAATCTCAATGAACACACATTAAGTCATGTTCGAAGAAACGAAGAATTAAGCTCACACCACCTGGGGATCCGTGGGTGTGTGTCGCCTGCGTTCAACTCTAAATTTCGATTCCACACGGCTCACGATTACACGAAGGTGACTGTGTGTATACAGTCACACAGATCAAACAGATTCACCCGGGTTCTTAACAAGTCACCGCGACTATCGGAGAGAGTGAAGAGGCCTAAGAGGTTGCATTTCACTTTCCACGTCTCTCTTCCTTCTAGAAAAGGCCCGATTAATTCTCCGAAGACAGGAGGTTGCAGTTATTAAAGGTTAACAACGTTTAAGAGAAGCAGGGCTACTTTGTGCGGAAAAGAAAGTCGTAAGTAAGCGGATCGAGTAGAAGGGACAATAGGTGAAAGGATCTTGTCTTGAGTTGATAGGATGAAGCCATGGAAAGACTGTGTGTGTGTGAGTGTAAATTGAAGGGAAAGCAGTTGCGGGTGGGTTTGTCTGTGGGAATGATAGGCTGTAGCATTGGGGACTGCGATAATACTCTCCTTTTGAGTCGGGTGGACCGTGACAGGATGGATGTAGGAAGGAAAAGCTGCCGAGGCTCAAGATTTTCCGCTTGATTACAGTCAACATGCATTACGTTGTTCATGCGGTCTCTCCTATTTGCACTTTGCTTCCAAGAACAGCCAATAGCTACCCACCCAGTCTCACCAGTTTACAGAAAGACTCTCTCTGCTGCTCCCAATCCCACGTGAGACCAGCGAGACCATTTAATCCCACTCATCACCCTCCAACTTAACTAACCTCCGCTTCCTTCAAACTCACTTTCTCCCAAATTAAAGCTTCAATTGCACTCACAAAAAATGCACATTCATCATCGCACCCAACGCTTTCTCCACCCATACACATTAAGTGTCTCTCTCTAGGCATACAAGTATCCTACCACACTGCTGGCCTATAATAAATGAGCATATAGAAGGAATGAAGGTCACAGAGTATGTCTAATAAGGAGATGAAGGAGGCCTACTTACACACGGAGAAAGTCAGTGTTGGGTGGAGACTGCAGTAAACAAGTGGTGAGAACTATTATGTGATCAAGTAAGGTCGAATGAATTGTTGCGAGATGATCGTGAAAGGATCTTTAGTTGTGTAACCTACATAGATAAAGCAAGAGATTGAAACGATCATTTCGTGAAGGCGCAGAGCGAGGAAATGCCACAGTAAGTTGCGGAGATATAGGCGCAGTCATAAGCAATTGTGGTGGTCCATCTATAGTCTATATATAAATTGATATATATAGAGAAAGTTGGTGGTATATAGAAGGGAGGCAGTGAGCAGTAGAAGGATTCACATGGGAATGAATCAATAGAATGAGATGGAACGGAAATCTGCCGTTGGGCACAAGAAGCAAAACTTGAGCGTATACCACGAAAATGCGGTGTTTCTATAGATTGCGCTGACACGCTTCCTTTATTTTGTCGATAGCGACTCCCTCCTCGAAGATGTGAAGGGAAAGCGGAGAAATATTCATTTTAGACAAACTACTAAACCCACGAATGTAGGTATGGGAATTTATACAAAAGCAGCAATAGGAGACTCAGCCAGTTCATCACATCTCTCTTTCTCCATACATATTTCATGCATTATGCTCCACCGTCACTCCTCCATTCCTTCTCTAAATATCATTCCAACAACTACGACAAGGATGAACGATGTGCCATGGATTCATGAGAGCATTGTGGACCACACACACAACTAAACTAATAGCAAATAGGAACCATCTCGTTGGCTTATGTTTTCTCTCCTTTCCTACGACCGTAGTGAGCACCAAAGACCGAGGAAAGTACGAGGAACGAGAGAGAGTCGCTTAGCGGAGGACAAAGCTCCATTCTTCATCACATCATCATAATCATCCATCCCTACACATTCCCTACACACGTTTCCTACACCCGCCTACTCCACCAGAGACTCGAGAGCCTCGTTATTATTGAAAAAGTAAGGACTCCTTTATGGGCCACGATAAACGGAGCAAAGAAGTTGCTATATGTTATTTCACAAAGCTGGATCAAATTCTCTAACTCTCTCAACTTTCATATCTAATTTGTTTAAATAAGGAGAAGCTTTCTCTATTTCCCGAGTCTCTCTCCTAATGTTGTCGACAGGCCACGTAGACTCATCTCTGCTCATCTTCAACTGGAACCGTGTGATGCCAAACCCCTCTCATCTCTCCTACTTGTCTCTCTCTCTCTTATTACACTCCTACAATCTACTAGACTACATTTTCATAATAGAAATGATTCTAGACCAGCACACACACTACCAACTACCAACTCCCTCAAGCTCTCCATAGTAAACCTCATCTTCAGTCGTGTAATTTCCACAACTGCCTCCTTATTACGTATTTCACCCGGAGTCTCTCTCTCTCTCTCTTCGCTCTTAAGCTTTCTTCGGTTTCTTTCACTTTAAGGCACTTCCTACTTTTCCGGTCTTCCCCTCTCATCGTCTTCATTCCACCATATTGCCTTCCTAAAACTACTTTCATAACTTAGTTATCGCTTGCTCACACTTACTTCTCTCCTCCATCACTACATTCTTCTCCCGAAGAACAATACGACTCCAACCTCCTCACAACTATTACCCGCCTTTAAACTCTACCCTAAGATGTTTTTAAACAACCTGGTTTATGTACTCAGATATTCTCTCATCTCTCTCTTAACTTCCACCACCCAAAAGGAATCCCAACTTGTCTTCATAAAGACACACACAAGCCCAACTTACCCACCAGCGTCTTCACTCTTCCTCCAAGCCGAGAGAAACAAGTCCCAGTCGCAATAAAACCTCTCCTCCTACTTTATCGACTTTTAATGAAAACATAAATGCGAACAAACAGCATTGAAAACTAATTTGTCCCAGATCAAAACAAACTGGGCTGCGACAGCAACTGGGGATAATTCCGAGAAATCAATGAACCTGAGCTGACTCTATTTCGTGATCCATGTCGGGGGATTAAGGAACTGCGGATATATAAATACAACCGTAAGTCAGAGAGATGAGAGCAGATAGAGAAAGGTCCCCTGCGTCACTCCCAAGATTGAGAGATAGAACGAATAATAAATTCCTGTTGGTGTGCCTGCCTGGAATCGATCAAAAAGTATAATATGATGAAACATACAGTTGATACTTAAGTAAGTATCTTATGTCAAGGAGAGAGTTGGATGGTGAAGCAATTTCGGAAGGAGACGACGACAACCCTACACACTACTCATCTATACAGTCTCAAATAATCTCGAGTGAAGAAGGAGAGTCCTCATTTTATCACGGGAGCAGTAGCAGCAGCAGCAGCAGCAGCCTCGACACGACAAAACTTTCTTCTGATGGAACAGAAAGAAGTCTAAGAAAAAGGCTGCCTTTGCCTACTTTCGACTGGTTCGGAGGACAGGAGTTCTGGAGGAGTTCGCAGGAGTGGCTTTGCTAGCTGCTGGGATACAGCCAAAGGAGAGACGGCCGAGAAATAAAAGAAAGCTCATCCAGGGAACTACCAGCATTGTGGATGCATCCCTCTTGGCTGGAAATCCATCATGAATCATATCGACTTGAAACCGATGACTCCGCAGACTGCTGCTGAGCTGTAGCTGGTCTTTCAAAAAAGACAAGGATTTATACGTATGAGGGAAACAAGACCCATCTCCTCTATCACATTCGTCGTCAAATGACAAGCATTTTGTCCTTTCGTTCCTCCTCCTGAAACGACCATTTCTCAAACAAATCCATTGACATTTCCCCAGGAATAATGTACCAAACTTCTCTCCTCCACTCAAGGATATTACACTCAGTTAAGCACGTACGCGAGATGATACATCCACCACCACCACCACCAGTCCCGATCGAATATTTAACAACTCTCAAACATTTCTCTCCTTCTGCTAAGCACAGGACTCCTATACTTTCCCTTTCTACCCTTTCTTCAAATAAATCCTTTCCTCCTTCGTCCCTCATCTCATGTACACACTTCACATAAGCACATCAGCTAATTTCTGATCCTACCGACCACCACTGACTCCTTCACACCACTCGTACCATGTCTCCTTAACTCGCACAAGATTAATGCTCACATTATACAACTGGGAATAGACTGGACGTGTAAAAAGTCGGTGGAAATAATAGACACCCTACAAACACAAAACGGAAGAAGAAGAACGACGTGAGTATGAGATGCTAATTTCAGTGAGAGTCTACCTTCTCGCGTTTTAGAACTTTGAGGAGAGAGTCGGATTGGGACAAACAACGCACTGTACGTTGATTGAATGATGGAATAGAGATTAGGAGAAAGTACAGTCGTTCCCCTAAAAGTGTACGGCGGCAGCTCAGCTACTTAACCTCCGAGGAATAATGAGGTGAGGAAAAGAAAAAGAAGGAAACTGCGAGTAACTTTAGTGGAAACCATTTACTCAACACTACCACACAGCCACGATTCGAATGACGACGACGATAGAAGTGAGGAGGAAGAAGAAAGGCTTTTGAGACATATTAGTGTAACTCGCATTGCAGTGCATTACTTGATCCCAAGACTTCTACACACACAAACACAGACTCAAGACAGCATTCCAAGTTAAAAAAAGTTGAATCAAACTGCACAACGCGTCGTAAAAAGTTGGTTTGGCTTGCAACTTTGTAAAACTCGACAGTTGAGTTTCGTTCGTGACAAATTGGTTTGAGATAACATTGTATGCCGGATGGGACTGAGATAGAGAGAGAGAGAGAGAGTGCTTATAGCCAACAGCTCACAAAAGAAGCCAGGAGAAGTACAAACACAGCTCACAAGTAAAAGGACATGAAACAATTCTCATTTCTTCACCCAACTTGTTCTCTCTTCTCTCTCCGATGCTATAAAAACGAAACCTACTCAAATGGTGGATTAATGTGGATATAAGCTCACGTCGTTTTACAGCAAGACGCCAGTATAACAGTAGAAGCCAATATTCCGGGAAAACCTGATGAAAACACACAGAGTGAGTCCAGCAAAGAACCCATACAGACTTCCAATCCAATAGTTCCAACTTCCAAGTCCATATTATTACATGAACTTATGATGAACTCCCTCCACAGCCAAGGAGAAAGTTCCCAACTTCAAATCAATCACCGGAGAGTCAGATTTTTCCATCAACTCTGAGCTACAGAGTACTTAAGACATGACAGCAGTGCTCACGATGTATATATACACATCTCCGAAACTCCGAATACTCCGAAACTCCGAATGAGTCACCTAAAACGGTTTTCTCTCTCTCCACATCCATTCAATTTAAACACTTAAACCGAAATACATATAAGCGGATCATTACATGGCAAATAGGAATGACAAAAAGATCCACCCAAGTGGAACACACTTGCATAACGGGGAGAAATGTCAAGTTGTACTTTGGGGTCTCAGCCACCAGCCTACACTGCCTATCCTATCACACTGCGCCTACCCTATAAACTTCCTTCATCTTCAATGGATGTTTAAGTAAGAAAGAAAAATGTTCATCTCCACATTCCCAAAACGGAACTGTGTAAAAATCGGGCAAAAAGAAAGATCGAGTGAGACGAAGGAAATCCCAATGTTGGGGACTCGAAAGGAAAAAATAAGAATAATGTTGTAGGAAAGGAGGGAGAGAAACTGTTCGTAGAAATGATGAGAGAAAACGGGAGATATCGTCAGAGCTACGCAGAATATATAGAGCAGCGACTAGGAGTCCCCTATTCGTCATCCCACAATCCTAGAAGCTCCTATTTGGCTGCTCTACAGATACACATAAAGCATAAAGTGTGTGCACCCAGCATTCACTGAATGGTTAGCACTGCATATGTCACAGAAAGAATAAGGAAAATGTTTTTCACTCGTATTATTAACCGATGCTTGAAAGCGAGAGACAACGGAGTTTACTGTGTGGAAAACACAAGTCTCCTTTTATACGCTCCAATGTATTCATTCCCTCGTGTGCTCCCCATAAACGCTACACACACTAAACTCTAAAGATATCATAAAGTGCAAACAAGAAGTCTCACTTGAGTCTCAGTAACGCTGAGCAGCCGAGCCATCTCCGACCGTTCACTGCTTGATAAATACTTCTTAATTTCAAACTGCCTCTCCAACTCGTAGATCTGCTTCCCTGTAAACGTTGTCCTCGCTTTCTTCCGCTTCTTGTCCGATGAAGATCCACTTTCCAGCCCTGGAGATAACATGCTGTTCAGTGGGGTTCCAGACTCTGAGCGACTGCTCGTGTCCACTACCAACGCTTTCGGCCCACTCCCACCACCTCCGCCGCTTTCTTTCGACTTTCGCTTTGCCCCTGTCTTCAGGTTTATTGCACCACAACCTAAAGCAAAAAACAACTCATTACACAACAAGAAACTTTCACCAGCCAGCCTAGTGATCAAACTCATCGGCTAAATTAATTAATGCACACGACACACACACTGTGTATCATTGCTTCGCTCATGCTTCCATACGTCCATGCCTCATTCAGCACAAGTTTACACAAGGATCGGCCTGAAATTGCTCATAAATTCGTTTACACGACTTTGCTCAACACGGAGCAGATTTAGCGAGGAGGTTGAGTAGTTGAGATTGTATACGTGCCAGTCAACTCTCTCTCATAATAACGGAGATTCCAATTGAACATATCATATGAGATGGGCAAGTCTCCAAACTTTCGTTTAACTCTCATCGCACACAGTTTAAACTAAACAACAACACTCCTTAATGAGTGTCTGCCAATGACATTTAAATATATCTCTCCTCGCAGAGTGATAACTAATTCTTTAATTCTTTCCACAGAGAAAGTATTTTTGATGTACACTCAACTTCCCTCACTACAACACAAACTCTAAATGTCTAAATGCTTTCAGTGTTCGCGTAGACTTGTGTTATAATGTTCTAATTGTGGAGTACTAGTTTCATAGTCGACTACTCTCAATGTTATTAGCATGTGTATCTATCATGTATCTTTCTGAGCTGCCAGAGCCAGTCCATCACTCCCTTCACTAATGAGTCAAAAATAAATCGATTATTCCCCCTATTTTTATTACTTCCTCTGGCAATACAATTAAGTGTGAGTGACTGACACTGCGTTCAGGTGCCTTGTGATGAGTACCTTATGAATATTCCAAAAACCATGAGGTTCGCTCGGACAGATAGGAAATAAAGAACTAACTAAACGTAATGTTGAGATAGGGAAATGATAGCCTGAGTGTGAGTCACTTTATTCTTGGGAACACAAGGAATGTGTGAAGGAAGGATGGATTGAGAGTTTCACTTAAGCAAAGGAGGATTCGTTTAATAAGATTGATCTTTACCTTTGGATGAGTTTTTGGCTGTACCATTTTTTAGAGACGAGACTGGAGTCTTTGGAGGCTTTACTTTTGGAATGATCACGTTATTTGGCAGAAGGGCAGCTGTTGGCGATTTGTCTCTGATAAAAGGACGATTGGCTGTAAAATGAGTTTCACTCCCGTTTGTGAGTTGGTTATTGTTCGTCTCGTCCGGGAGAGTTGGTGTTACCGAAGGGGATCCCGATATCTCACGCTTTCCCACAGTCAAATTCAAAGGTTCATCAGATTCAAAGGAGAGAGGCTCTGGGCTTAATGGAGGTGACGAAGATTCAGAGCCCATTTCTTCATCTCCCTTCACCTTAACGTCCTCCTCCACCGATTCTTCCTCCACATCTTCCGTCTCCATGATCAGATCTCCTGTCTCTTCTCCACCTTCTCCTCCGTCTTCAGGTTGCGAACAGCCCCACTGCAGAATATCTTGGATCCCAAACGGCGTCGGGGCAATCGGAAGCTTAGAATAATGATGAGAATGCCACGAACCTCGCAGAACAGGAGAAAACGGACTCCCACACATTCTGCTCTTCGTCTCAAACGGACTTATCGTCAAGTCCATCGACATATCACTCTGCTCTGATGGCGACGATATCCCATTACTCAATATAACCGGACTTGGTGTCTTCCTGCTTTTGTGGTGGTGGGGAAAGTGACCCTCCGCAGGTGTCAAGCCTTCCATCGTCAGCTCATCCATCGTCGTCACTTCACACGATTTACTTTCTACTTACAAAAATCCAAACTCACTCTTCCAATTTATGAATCTACTCTGCAACTTCGTTTGTTTTTACAACGCTCCTCTTCATTTTTACTGTTCTTCACTTCTTCTGAGTTCTTCTCCAGTCACTTCTTCACTCTTCCACGTCACACACAATCTAATTGACTCATCACTTTCTAAAACAGTCTGTCTCCATTCATAGTCACTGGATTATTACGTGTCGCAGTTACTCCCCAACAATAAATCTTATCCACAAGTCCAAAATGTCTGAAATCTGTATTCTCTCCTTCAGCTATTTAAAAAGACCATCCGTTTATTCCGCTGTCATCGACCAAGGACGAGCTTCATCCAATTTAGTTGCTCTGAAAACAAAAAATGTCAGTAGTTGGTAGTCAGCCTCATCATCAATGAGAATGAACACTTAATAAATAAAACTAAGTTGTTGGTTCGTAATAAAGCAGAGAACTCGAGTGAACGACGACGCAAGACGCAACTGACTCAGTTTGATCAAATTCATGGTCATCGCCTCAAGCTTTCACGTAATAAAAGAAATGTAAAAAGATTAATTCAGAGTGGAAAAGGTACACAACAGTCTCTCGTCCCTTTAGGTGAATGCAACTGAATCACTAATGAGATTGAATGGCAGAGAAAAATCATTTTAGGTAGTCAACCTAAAACCTATTTAATAGATAAAAGTCTGATAGCTACTATACACCGTACTTCACACACACACACACACCTTCAACCTTCTCCCAGTCCTGTCACAAGTAATAATATATTAGTCATGTAGTTATGTAAGCTCAACGAAGTAGATTGGGAAAGTGTAATTTTATTAAAGGCAGCACGCTTAATGACTACACGACAATAACGAAAGGTAAAAGGTAACGAGGTGAGGTGGCTAACAGAAGCTGAAAGTTCTCATTGATAAAGGAAGAGAGAGGTGATTTAACAGATTATAACATTGGGAGTGAATAGAAGGGTAAGTCACCTTTGACAGGGTGTGCATTATGGCTGGAGTGAGTGTTGTATCATTGAAAAGCCTCGTTAATGTGTATCGAACTATCGAGTAGGGACGAAAGAAAATATCTAATGCAATTAAGGAGAAAAGTAATCTGTCGATTGAGTTTAGATGGGGAAGAAGAAGAACTCTCGGGTGTAATCAGACAAGAAAGACGAGGTTTGCTCAGTTCTTGGCTGAGAGAGAGCAGATCCCATTGAAGAGGGCAATAAGGAGTTAAAAAAGGCCTGTGTCTAAATATGACCCATCATCAGTCATCCTTCCATTCAGAGCTGCGGCATTGTTAGATGAATATCACAATCCCTGGAAGATTATACAGATTGAGCAGTGTGTAATAACAGGGTACAAAATGAAATCCATCCACATTAAATATACTCCGGTATACTCACACACAGTTAAAAGATCCATACACTCATCTCCTCTTTTTTCTCTCCCCATCTGTCAAATCTTAAAGCGTTTCTGCCTCACTCTTCTAATCTCAAATACTTAATGTTTAGTTAGGCACTCATTGTCCATTAGAGCCATTAACCAGCAATCCATGTTCACATTTTCATCTCTCTCTCTCTCC
>JAQGAC010001932.1:0-11908 GCA_034696585.1 Isotomurus maculatus
CGCCCCCCCCCCCCCCCCCCCCCGCGGTTTGATGGATTCTGATTCTGTTATTTCGTTTGGTTTGCAGTTGTTCTCCGTCTCCTGCCGCGTCCGCATCTTCTCATCTTTGCCCGTTGAGTTCTCCGATTTCTTCTCCGTGCCGCAAAGCCAAGGTAAGCTTCATCTGTGACCTCCTTGCCGTCGTATACGTGACCAGGTTTTCAAGAATTGTGAGTGATGGGTTGTGTGATTGTTGTTGTTTTCCAGATGGGTGGTCGATGGGTAGCAGCTGCGCTGGTCCTCCTCGGAATCATCTCCTCAATGAATCTTCACGTCGAGGCGCAGGGATATGAAATTGGGGACGCGGAGTTAAGTGACGCGAAAAGGATTCACGAGGCGTACCTCAAAATCGTTGTCAGTGGGAAGAATGTCGACCAGCCGTGCGCAAACGACGCTGATGATATGGTTGATACTTTGGCTGGCTTTGCAGACAAGACTCCAGACGAAATCAAAGTTCTATGCGATAAAGGACCGCCAAATACGGGGAAGATGACCTGCCAGAATTTCGCAGAGAAAGCCGAGGGATACGTGACCAAGGCAAAGGGAATGTGCAACATGAAGAAGGGATTGGAGTGCAATGATGGGAAGTGCAAGGCGTGCCCCGACGATAGTCCAGGCTCTAAATGTAGAAACCTGATTAAGATCAAGAAGGCGAAGGATGCGAACAAGTCCGGTGGAGGATCTGGAGGTTGGCTGGTGCGCCCTGTGGACGGAGCTCTGGTCGCTGCTCTCCTTGCTGTCTTCGCCATCTCCGCCTGACTTCGTCTCCTCACCTGCGACGCTTCGAGTGTAAAGTGAATCTCAGTTTACTCCCCTCGTAATCAGTTCCCTTTCAATCGCTGTATCTAAATTCCCCGTGTAGTAAATCAGTTCGTGTGAAGGAAACGTGTAGCAAAAGAATGAGTCGTGTGTTGTTGTGTTGTCTTCTAGATTTACTGTGCTAGCTGTATCGTAGTTGTAGTGCATTATCTGTGATACGCTAACTTTAATGACTTCGACATCCACCGACAACCTCATGAACGCTGCACTGTCATTACTCCAGTTAGTTCATATTTCATACTGGCATACTTTCATCGTGTTTCAAACTGACGAGCAGCCTGGGGAAAGAGAGATGGAAGAGACGATTTTCTGACTTCAACGGACATTGACAAAGACGAATGACTTGTGTGCGTGAATGTGGTGAGTTAGATTGAGATGAGGGTGGGAGATGGAGAACGAATGAATGGAGGAGATGCTTCACGCGGTGGGATGCTTCAGTGGGGTTCGCAGGTCCGAGGGTGTTGCAGTTGATGTCAGCAGATAGTTGTCGAATGCGGCATGGATATGTTTTGGTGTGTTGTGATTGGTGGGTCAGGTTGCGGGAGACGAGTTGGTGTCGAAGGAGGAAGGTCGCCAGTGAAGCGCCAAGAAGCTGGGCGACTGGAATGATAAGAGTGAAAATCGTCTCCCACAGCCTGCGGTCGCTGAAGGTGGATCTGTCGAATGATGTCCAACAGCGGTGGGTCAACAAAATGATGAGTCGAAATTTTCGTTAATAACCAATTTTACGCAGGGGAATAGAGTGGGTGTGGTTGGTGGACGATGAGGTTGAGGATAATGTGGTAAATGCAGAATGTCATCAATTAAGGTGAATGAAGCATGTGGGGGTGTGACATGAGCTTGTCAACAAGGAGAAGAGGAGAGAGTTCAAGTTTCCCTCTCAACAACAAAGGAGGTGGCGCATTGTTTAGTCTCTCTGCAGCGACCTCTGGGATTGTGAGTCCCTTGGGGGTGTGGGGAGCTGAGGGGCCTTAATTAAGGGAGGGTCACTTGACCTTAGTGGGGGAGGAGTCCTGTTGTGACCTAATGGTGGGAGTGAGAGAGGCGGGAGGACCGCACGGTCACAGCGGAGGAGTGTTTGTCTTTGTTTACGTTTTGTGGGATGCCTCAATTGAAAGTGGAGCGAGTGAAGCTGAGAGACAGGAGGAAGGCGAGTGAAAATTTGAATGCGTGGGAATTCTACGTGTGGTAAATAAACTTGGGTAGGAGATGCGCGTGGGGAGTTGAGTGGGTGTGGTCGGTAGACGATGAGGTTGAGGAGATAGTAGCATATGCAGAGTGCCAAAAATGAAGGGGGATCGACGGATGTGGGGGTGCGACATGGGGGAGTGAGTGAGGGTGGCTGAGTCACTGGAGGACTTCCGATGGACATGGGACCTGTGGAAGTCGACATTTATGACATCGGAAGTGAAGAAGACAGCGCTGCAAGGAGAACCTTTTGTTGTTGTTGTTGTGGTGGTGGTTGTTGGTGAAAACGGGGAGGAGCTACGCGGCGGGAGATGAGGAAGGTTGCCGGAGCGACGGAGGCGGAGTTCAGGTGAGCGGGAGAAATCGGGGGAGCTGACGGTGAAAATCGGTTTTCAGTTGATCTCCGTCTCTCGCCGCGTCAACATCTCCTCAGCGCCGAGTTTTGGTCCCGTTCTCAGGCTCTCCGATTTCATCCCCTCCGTGTGACACAGCCAAGGTCAGTCTTCCCCCCCCCCACCCTCCTTCATTCGCTTCTCCAGTTGTCGAAATATGTGTGGCTGATGGAGTCTGTGATTTTATTTGATTTTCAGTAGTTTTACGTGTCCTGCAATCCCGTCAAGTAGTCTTCGTTGTTCCTGCTTCTCCTTCGCTCCATTGCCCCTGGTCCCGTGATAAAAGGTAACGAGCTTGTGACTGTGAGTCTCCGTTTGATTAGTGAAAGGATTCCAATGGAAAGTGTGTTTGTGTTTCTGCAGGTGATGGCTGGGATGGGTGGTTCCTGGTGGTGGACAGTGTTGGTGGTTCTGATGATGTGGGTGGCAGTCTCCAGTGCTGCTGATTATGAAGACCCAGTTACTGAGGAGGAAGCGACGGTGGCTAAGAAGCACTACACGGATACACTGGCAAGAGGTGAGAAGAGGGGAGACGGTGATGAATGCAAAGGCCTGTTCGCCAGCACCCAGAAGAGCTTCTTCGAGTGGCTAGCGAGACTGACAGGAACGCCGGCTGAAATAGCAAAGGGATTCAACGACGAATCTGCTTATCCTCATATAGTGTGGGACTCAAGAATGGAAAGTTACGAAACAGGAAAATACCCTTGGAAGGACGAAGAGATATGCAACCTCAAGTTGGAGTTGGTGTGTTCCGGTGACTACAGTGGTAGGAAATGTATGATGTGCAGCAAGGTGGCTGAATCCCCTGAATATGATTCGTGGAAGGATAGCCTTGACGCAGCTTGCGCTTCCATACAGACAATCGCCAAGGCGAACAGCGGTGGTGGAGGAGGTGGTGGCGGTGGAGGAGGCGGTGGTGGTGGCGGGTCGGGAACTGAGAAGACCGGAGGAAGTAAAGAAAGTGGAGGTTGGATGGTTCGCCCTGTGAATGGAGCTCTCGTCGCAGGACTCCTCGCTCTCTTCTCGTTCGCCCTCTGAAACTCCGTCCGGTGGAAGTGGTTCTTCGCTGCAGTAAGCCTGGAAGTGTTGAGTGCTGTCGGATTGCTGTGATTCGACGATGTTGGTGACTAAATTCCCTGTGTAGTAAATAAACTTCTGCGTCAACTGATTGTACACAAAGTGAGCTGTGATGATTCGTTAATGTAGCCTAGCCTAGACTTACTGTGTGTGTTTCCTATAGTCTTACTACCTGTTAGTCTACTATATAACTATACTGCCTGTGTTTAGTCTTGCATAGTTTGAAGTTGATAAGCACTCCCGTAACTCTACTGACTGGCACTGAAACCGACAACTTCACTGATTGACATCGATAGAGACTGACTGACTTGCACGTTTATGTGGGGAGTTAAATTGAGATGAGGGTGGGAGATGGGGAATGAATGAAGAGATGCTTCGTGTGGTGGGATGCTGCAAAAGCAGGTCGGAGGGTGGGGAAGTTGATGTCGGCAGATACTCGGCAAATGCGGTGGGGACAGGTCACGAGGAGAGCGAGAAGCTGAGCGACTGGGAGGAGGCCAGTGTAAATCGTCTACGACGCTGCTGCATGCAGATCAGCTGAATGATGTCTGATGTCTACTGCTGTGGACCAACGATGACAACTGACCATCGCTAACTATGTCATCTTGTATTATCGTCTCTCCTGCATACCCAGCTGTTAAGAGTAACAGGAAGGGAAGTGTAGGCTGCTAGTTTCGTCGTGATCGCTTGCGAAGACTCGGAGATGTCAGAGGTCGACTGCAAATGAAGATGACCTTCTTTCAGGTTTCACGGGGTAGAGGCTAAGTCAGTGGGGACTTTTCAACGGCAGATGCACTTGGGAATTGGGATTTGGAGTAATACTCCACTCATAGAATAGAAAAAGTATCTCTCTGTTTAAGTCATATTATGACTTTCAACTTTCCCTGATAAACTCGATTTCAGTAAGTCCTATTATGACTTTTCACTTGAGTGAAAATCGCCTCCCAAAGCTGCAGCATGCGGATCTGTTGAATGAACACTGATGATGGTGGATCTACGATGATGATGAGTGACTCTGTGCTCTTGGAGTCAAAGTTCGAAGCGCTTGGGGCTTGGGGATTCGAGTGGGTGTGGTCGGTGGACGATGAGGTTGAGGATAATGTGGTAAATGCAAAATGCCATGAATGAACGGGGAATGAAGCATGTGGGGGTGTGACATGGGGAGTGAGTGGTGGCGCGGTAGTCACTGGATTACTCCAGATTGACATGTGACCTGTGGAAGTCGACATTTGTGACATCCGAAGTGTCGAAGACAGCGCTGCAAGGAAAACCTTTTGTTGTTGTTGTTGTGGTGGTGGTGGTTGGTGAAAACGGGGAGGAGCTACTTGGCGGGAAATGAGGAAGATTGCCGGGGCAACGGAGGCGGAGTTTCGGTGAGCGGGAGAAATCGGAGGAGCTGACAGTGAAAATCGGTTTTCAGTTGATCTCCGTCTCTCGCCGCGTCAACATCTCCTCAGCAGCCGGTTGTGGTCTCGTCCTGAAGTTCTCCGATTTCTCTTCCTGCGTGTGACCCAGTTAAGGTCAGTCTCCCCTGCGACCTCCCTTCCCCCCTTCACCGCGCTTCTCAAGGTGTGAGATTATTGAAATGTGTAACTGATGGATTGTGTGTTTTTCGGTTTTCAGTTGTTCTCCGTCTCGTGCCCTGCCGCGTCCACATCTCCTCACCTCTTCTCCCGCGTTGTTCTCCGATTTCTCCTCTGTGCCGCAAAGCCAAGGTGAGCTTCATCTGTGACCTTTTCGCCAGTTATTATCGCGGTCAAGTTTTCGAGCATTGTGAGTGACGAGCTGTGTGATTATTGTTGTTTGCAGATGGGTGGTCGATGGGCAGCAGCTGCGCTAGCCGTCGTCGGAATCATCTCCTCAATGAGTCTTCAAGTCGAAGGGGACGAGGAAAGTGACCTTGAAACTATAAAAACCGCATATGTCAAGATCGTTAACGCTGGGAAGAAGGAAGGTGAGGAATGTGACAGTTTCAATGACGATGTCTTGAAAATCATCGGAGAGATCGCAGGAAAGGATGACGCAGGAATCAGAGCGTACTACGCTATCAACATGGAAATGACTATGGAAAACGCGGCTACAGCATTTAGAGATCACTACACCGGTATGGCGGAGAAATGGTGCAACATGAAGATGAAGTTGAACTGCATGGATGGAGGAAAATGCAAAGTGTGCCCTGATGATAACGATAAGAAAACTTGCACGCGTCTTCGGAAAATTGCATCGGACAGTGACCCAGCTCCGAAGAAGGGGGAGCCCAAAAACCCCCCAAAGGACCCCAAGAAACCCGATGATGCTTCCAGAGGAGGTTGGATTATGCGCCCTGTGGACGGAGCTTTGGTCGCTGCTCTCCTCGCGCTCTTCGCCCTCTCCGCCTGACTTCCTCTCCTCACCTTCGACGTTTCGAGTGTAAAGTGAATTTCAGTTTACTCCCCTCCTTATCAGTTCATTTCAATCGCCGGGTCCAAATTCTCCGTGTAGTAAATCAGTTCGTGTGAAGGAAACGAGTAGCAAAGGAATGAGTCATGTGTTGTTGAGTTGTCTTCTAGATTTACTGTGCTAGCTGTATCGTAGTTGTAGTGCATTATCTGTAGTAGACTAGCTTTAATGATTTCGACATCCACCGACTGACTGACTCTCTTCGGCATCCACTGACTATCTCATGAGCGCTGTGCATTCATTACTCCAGATTGGTCATACTTATTCATTGTGTTTCATACTGACGAGCTGCCTGGGGAAAGAGAGATGGAAAAGACGATCTTCTGACTACAACGGACATCGACAAACACTTTATGACTGACACGGACACAGAAAACTGACACATGTCATGTGGACTAAGACTGACTGACTTGTGTGTGCATGCGGACTGCGGACCTGACAATCACGAACGGCACCAACTTCATATTATCACCTTGTATTATCGCCTCTCCTGCATATTCAGCTGTTGCGAGTACCAGGAAGGGAAGTCTAGGCTGCTAGTTTCGTCGTGATCGCATGCGAAGACTCGGAGATGTCAGAGGTCGACTGCAAATGAAGATGCACTTGTTTCAGGGGGTAGTGGCTAAGTCAGAAGGGAATTTTCAACGGCAGATGCACTTGGGATTCGAGTGGGTGTGGTTGGTCGACGATTGTGGTGAATGCAGAATGGCATGAATGAAGGGTGAATGAAGCATGCGGGCGTGTGACGTGGAGAAGTTAGTGGGGGTGGGTGAGTCACTGGAGGACTCCTCATTCACATGGGACCTGTTGAAGTCGACATTTGTGACATCGAAATTGAAGAAAACAGCGCTGCAAGGAAGATCTGTTGTTGTTGTTATTTTGGTGGTGGTGGTTGGTGAAAACCGGGAAGGAGCGAATTGACGGGAGATGAGGAAGGTTGCCGAGGCAACGGAGGCGGAGTTTCGGTGAGCGGGAGAAATCGGAGGAGGAGAAGTGAAAATCGGCTTTCAGTTGATCTCCGTCTCTCGCCGCGTCAACATCTCATCAGCGGCCAGTTTTGGTCTCCTCCTCCGTGTGACACAGCCAAGGTGAGTCTCCCCTGCGACCCCCCTTCCCCCCGCTCTTAATGAAGTCTTGACATTCTGATGATGCGTGACTGATGGATTTTGTGATTTTATTTGGTTTCCAGTTGTTCTTCGTCTCCTGCCGCGTTCTTATCTCCTCATCAATGTCCGTGTTGTGTCCGATTTCTTCTCTGCGCCGCAAAGCCGAAGTAAGCTTCATCTGTGACCCCCTCGCCAAAGATTTTCGTGGTGCACCTTGTGAGAATTGTGAGTGATGGTTTTTGTGATTTTGTTGCCTTTCAGATGGGGAGTCGGTGGGTATCAGCCGCGCTGGTTGTGGTCGGAATCATCTCAATGAGTCTTCAAGTCGAAGGGGATATGCTCAGTGACGCGAAGGCGGCCAAGGCTTCGTACCTCAAGATCGTGTATGGAGGGAAGCAGAAGGCAGGTGACCCTTGCACTGTGGAGTTGGACTCGTCGGTGGTCTTTAGCTTGAGCATCTGGGCCGGAAAGACAGCTGAGAGGTTCGTTAAGTTTAAAACGGACTACAACAACAAAGAAAAAGCTGCCAAAGATATCGCCGAGGATATGAAAAACTTCAAGGAAGCGGAAAAAACTTCAGATGGGACTTGTTCGCCGAAGAAGGCTTTGAAGTGCGAGGGAGGAAAGTGTATGGATTGCAACCTGCAGCCTGACTCTGACGTCACTTGTAATGAATTGAAGGAGGTCTCATCTGAACAGGATCCAGAGCCCAAGAAAGACGGAGGATCTGGAGGTTGGAGGCTGCGCCCTGTGGACGGAGCTCTGGTCGCTGCTCTCCTCGCGCTCTTCGCACTCTCCGCCTGACTTCCTCTCCTGACCTGCGGCGCTTCGAGTGTAAAGTGAATCTCAGTTTACTCCCCTCCTTATCAGTTCAATCTCAATCGCTGTATCTAAATTAGCGCGTAGTAAATCAGTTCGTATGAAGGAAACGAGTAGCAAAGGAATGAGTCGTGTATTGTTGAGTTGTCTTCTAGATTTACTGTCCTAGCTGTACCGTAGTTGTAGTGCATTATCTGTAGTAGCCTAGCTGTAATGATATCGACATCCACCGACTGACTGACTCTCTTCGGCATCCACCGACTTTCTCATCAGCGCTGTGCATTCATTACTCCAGATAGGCCATACTTCTTCATTGTGTCTCATACTGACGAGCGGAAAGACAGATGGAAAACACGATCTTCTGACTACAACGGACATTGACAGAAACTGACACATGTCATGTGGACAAAGACTGGCTGACTTGTGTGTGAAGGTGGCGAGTTAGATTGAGCTGAGGAGATGCTTCATGCGCACCTGACAATCACGAACGGCACCAACTTCATATTGTCATCTTGTATCATCGCCTCTCCTGCAGTGATCGCTTGCGAAGACTCGGAGATGTCAGAGGTCGACTGCAAATGAAGATGACCTTGTTTCAGGGGGTGGTGGCTAAGTCAGTGGGGACTTTTCAACGGCAGATGCACTTGGGATTCGAGTGGGTGTGGTTGGTCTACGATTGTGGTGAATGCAGAATGTCATGAATGAAAGAAGAATGAAGCATGTGGGGGTGTGACATGGGGAGTGAGTGGGGGTGGGTGAGTCACTGGAGGACTCCTCATTGACATGAGACCTGTGGAAGTCGACATTTGTGACATCGCAAGTGAGGAAGACAGCGCTGCAAGGAGAACCAGTTGTTGTTGTGGTGGTGGTGGTGGTTGGTGAAAACGGGGAGGAGCTACTTGGCGGGAGATGAGGAAGGTTGCCGGGGCAACGGAGGCGGAGTTACGGTGAGCGGCAGAAATCGGAGGAGCAGGAAGTGAAAATTGGGTGTCAGTTGATCTCCGTCTCTCGCCGCTTCAACATCACCTCAGCAGCCAGTTTTGGTATTTTCGTCAAGTTCTCCGATTTCTCCTCCGTGTGACACAGCCAAGGTCAGTCTCCCCTGCGATACCCCCCCCCAAACGCTTTCACGAGTTTTCGGATTTTGATGATGTGTGTCTGATGGATTTTGTGTTTTGTTTGGTTTTCAGTTGTCCTCCGTCTCCAGCGTTCCTCTCACCGAAGTCTCCGGTGTCGCTGCTCCTCCCCGACTTCTCTCTCCGGTGTCGCTGCTTCTCCCCGACCTTCTCTCCGGTGTCGCTGCTCGCCCTTGTCTCCTTCCCACGCGATAAAAGGTAACGAAAAGAGTGGCATTTTTCTGCAAATATTTTTTTTCAAAATCTGAAAATCATGATTTAAAATTCTGTGACTTTTTTGTTTACAGATGTCTTCTCCTTCGACGATCCTGGAGGAGAACGAAGCGGTGGAGGAATTCGTTGCCCGCGGGTACACGGAGAAGCAGACGCGCTTCATGATGAAGCTGCTGAATACGAGTGACATCGCTCTCCTACAACATCCCTTGCAGCGAATCGCAAAAGCGTTCCAGGCGGAGGACACAGTTCAGGCTGAGGTGTCACACGAGGAGCGGATGCGCCAACTGGAGGAGAATCACGCGCAGCGGATGGCGGATCTGGAGGAGAGTCGCGCGCAGCGGATGGCGGATCTGGAGGAGATGCATGCGGAGAGGATGGCGAATATTGACGTGGCAGTTGATCAAGTCATCGCGGAGATGGTGGCTGATGGACGACTGGAGATGGTGCCGCATTGACGTCGCTGTCTTGTAAAATTGAGTGTGTTGATTGGTGCGTAATTGCTGTGACTCTAGATTCCCCGTGTAGTAAATAAACTTCTGCGTGAACTAATCGTAAGGAAAGTGAGATGTGTGTGGTGGATTGTATCTTGTAACCGTGTGAGCTTGCTGTAGTCTTACTGCCTGTTAATCTGTTATAAGTAGTAGTAATAGTTATATTGCCTACGTTTAGTATTGCATCCTTTGAACTTGATAACCACTCTTGTAGCCAGACTAACTCTGACGAAGACTGACTGACTTGTAGGTTGTTTATGTGGGGAGTGAGATTGAGATGAGAATGGGAGATGGGGAATGGTTAAAGGAGATGATTCATGTGGTTGGATGATAGAAGAAACAGGTCGCCATTGGTCGAAAATGCGTAGGTTATTCTTCACTTGTATACAAAACCCCCATCTCTGTTTAAGTCCTATTATGACTTTCAACTTCCCCTGAAAACGCGATTTCGTTAAGTCCTATTATGAATTTCTAACCTCACACAGCCACAAAACTGAAGATTAAGTTTGCTCATAAAAAGTGTCGAAGCAGATTCGTCATGTGTCGAATGTCTCCTTTAAGTGACTCACCTTTATTGAATGCATCAATTCTCACGTATGAAAACAATAACAACCAATCCAGTATGACAAACGCCACTTCTTCAGGTGCCCTTGAACTTAATGTGCTTCCTAACCTACCGTTCCTTTTGGTTACGTGTAGTCTCATGGCGATAGCGGATGGCTTGGCTTGCTGGCCGCGCTCGATGTTGACTCTGACCTCAGTATGGATAGAGTCACCTCAAGGAGAACAAGTGACTCGGGTCAAGTGGAGACAATCGGTTCCACTTCAGTTGTTCTTAATCTGTAGTGCCACTGTGCCACAAACAATTCTAGTCTTTCCCCACCTCTGCTTACGTCTCAGCATTCATGCAATCAGTCACAGTGAGTTTGGCATTCTAATTCAAATACTTAAATACCAAACTGCACAGTTCACTACCAAAATGCAAAACTAAACTCAGGCCGTCCATCTCATTCTCATCACTTCCCACATTCCCAGCGAATTCTTCCTGCAACAAAACAACACACTATTTGTGGATGCACCCAATTCTTCGATCGAGACACGACTTATTACAATTTTTTGAGGATTTCACAAGAGGAAAGCCATCATGTAAAAAATTAACCTCGACAAAAAATTATTATTTTATTAATAATGATAAAATAATATAATTCAGAAATCAGAATTCAGGTCGAAGCAGAAATAAAAAGAACCGTGTCTGTGCTTTATTTCGACAGTTGAGATGGATTTTCTTTGCGGGTTTATTTTGACTGCTGGAGCTGGAGGAATGCTTTTACACGCTGCCTGTGCAATTCGAGTGCTTTATTGTGCTTGGTTACTAAAAGTACCAACTGACGGAGACCTGCTCAAGAAACGATGCTTTCACCGACCAACTCATCTGCATCTCCCGCTTGTCACTTTCTCTTGAACAATCTGAGCAGTCAGCTTAGACTTTCGATTTCTTCTCCTGTGTCTAGCAAAGCCAAGGTAAGTTTGACATGTAACCTTCACACCTACAGGAAGTTAGAAGTAACTGGCGGCGCTGCGTGTAGCCTGAAAGACGGATTGGTCTGTAAAAAGGAAGATTGCGTGAAATGAAATCCACGTTATTCTGAATACAGCGCGTCTGTGAAGAAGTGCGGAGGCGCGAAGTTGGAAGCTACGTCCTTTTATGGAATCTTTATCGCTGCGCTTGGAAGGAGATGAGAAGACCAAACTCCAGAAATCGTGCGATTACGTTGAGAAGATAAGGAAAGCAGGTGGAGGAGGCGGAAAAAGCGGTGGAATGAAGGTTGTCGTTGCTGGTGGAGCAGTTCTCGTCGCAGGACTCCTCGCTCTCTTCTCGTTCGCCCTCTGAAACTCCGACCGGTGGACGTGGTTCTTCGCTGCAGTAAGCCTGGAAGTGTTGAGTGCTGTCTGATTCCTGTGATTCGACAATTTTGGTGACTAAATTCCCTGTGTAGTAAATAAACTTCTGCGTGAACTAATTGTATAGTGTAATGATTCGTTAATGTGGCCTAGACTTACTGTGTGTGTTTCTTTTAGTCTTACTACCTGTTAGTCTACTATATAACTACTAGCACAAAAAAGCCCCGTGAAGGGGCTACAAGCCTCAAATGGAAATAACTCAAGAATTCGCAATTTTTAAGGGC
>JAQGAC010001933.1:0-11907 GCA_034696585.1 Isotomurus maculatus
CGATGAAATGTGATTGTAAAGGCAATGGCCACATCAATCTTGAGCAAATAAACAACTATTATTATTATTATTATTATTACTAAAAAATCTTAGCAGTAAACTTAGGCTTATAAGTCTTTAGGCGAGCGTAGTCTTTTAAGGATCGAGTTAAAGAAAATAAACATAAGAAAAAAGCACCTCGGGCTTGGCACCAGGACTGCAACCACTAGTTGCGGAGCAAATGTTAAGAAGAGGGATGTAGCACGTGAGTGTTATTGCGGAGTTCAATGTTGCAGTTACCGTAACAGTTGGCACAAAATGCAAGTGAAGGTTGATGCAGTTCCAGCAACAACCTCCACTTGTTCCTGTGACAACATTGCACGAGTTGGGTGAGTGATCAATCCATAAGAGGTGAATGATCACTCCCGCCAAGTACGCAATTAGAAAGAGTTGATTAGGCACTCAATGTTCGATTGAGTAGGGACAGAATGTAAGCAGTGGCGCGGATCGGAATGTGATCCCTGGACAACTCTTACACTCAGGTAGAGTTGTCCCGGAAGCAAGGGCCTAAGCTAACTAGTTCTTCAGGTAACTTTTTATAGGTATTGTTACGTTATAAAAGCTGTGCCGATCAGTGTAAGAGCAGTTCTGTGAGAGTAGAGCTTCAGTTAACTACCAATAAATGCTGCGTGAAATTACTACCACGGTATCTAAATTAACCCTTTCAAACCTTAGAAATCTCATTATTACCCACTCACTTAAGATTCTGTAGCTTAAAGCGAACATAATTACTTACGCCTTCATTACAAGGTGGGCGGAACCGGAAAGTCTAGTTCTGCACAGATTGCGGAATTCAATTTTTCTCATCACACTTCAACTGAAAGCTGTTCATACTGATCAAACTTTCAGCCCGGGTACGCAGGCAAAGGCTGTGGGCATACTGAATCAACTAGAAGATGTGAAATTTGTTTTGATGCTGTTTTTCAATGAAATAGAGTCATACTTCCCTAAAGGATCTATGTAAGACTTTAATGTGTTTAACCCTGTGTTCAGCATGTGCAGCAAATAAAGGACAACACGTACGGACTTGCAGAAATCTTTGAGATCAAGATTTAGATTACCTGCAAATACTGTATCTGATTGGCCAGATTTCTGGTACCTCATGCAAGAACGTGCAGACTTTGAGACTACTAAAATACGCCCGTCGGATAAGGACACTGAAAATAAGCAATGACTTGAGGGGACTTATTCGCACAGTATTGGTTCTCCCAAGTAGCTCGGCGGATGCTGAAAATGTGTTTAGCAAGATGTGAAATCACCGAGACGAACACGAATGAATGCCAAAACTTTGGACAACGTCTTGAGGGTATGTTTAATTGGTGCAGATAATTTGGCTGAATTTCGCATTTATGCGTATTCGGAAGCTTGGTGGGGGCTTCATGCATCCAGCCAAAAATTGAAACCAGGCCCCAAGAGGAAATCTGAAACAACCACGACAGGGCCAGTTCCAAAATGATTGTATATGGATGAAGCGGGTTACGTCGAAACAGAAGAGATAATTTTTGGGAAAGACAGCAAGCGCAGAGGCAGATGGAAATAATGCAAGACAAAACATACAAAAACGAGGAAGAGGTTGTTTTGGATTTGGACTACTTTACAGAAGAATGTGCACTAAAGCAAGGATTTTTCCTCAAAACGAAAGAAACGCTTGAGTTCCGCTTTTAGTTTCTATCGCAGCTATTGCTTGCCAGAAAGTATGAGAACGTTTCAAGTGTTCACTCCTTTAAAGTGGCTCCAGATCCATGCAGAAATTCTACGTATGATAGAACACCAACGAACTCTGAAAGTCACTCTAGTTATTATGAACGAGATTTATGTCATAGAATAGCTAGCTGTTTAATCAATGCACCAAACTCTGAAATCAAGTTACAAGACTAAATTATTAACCACCACACTATGCAGGTAGCTGAAAAACCGTGGAAATTTTGCGGTGGAAAAGTGAAGACGTAGATCTAGTGATTAAAGGTGACAGCGGTGAAACACAATTTTGTAATGCAAGAGAAGAGAATATGTGAGAAATAGTAAAGGCTCTAGTAAGTAGCAGATATGGGATGAACAAAAATACTTCACTTCACTTATCTGCAACAAAAGGGACATTTAGGTGTTAAAAACAGCATAGAAGAAATTAAAGTAGGGGTAATGATAGAGGAGAGTCACCTTTATATTTTGCTTTATGGTCTTCTGTGAATACCATAAAAAGTGAATGTATTAAGTGAAAACAAAATTGCCTTCAATGCAGTTTGAGTATTCAAGGTACTTGAAAAATCTACTCAATTCTAAAAATGAACCGGTATATTTCGGAGTGAAATATTTCTTAATTATATATAATTTTTGAACAATTGTTTGAAAAGAATTGGAATCATAGTTCGACGGTAATCCATTCGCAAATATTTGCTTTATCCTCTTACTGGTCCACACACTGGTTCGTCTGTTCTTTTCGGTTTATCAATGTATTATTCTAGTACACTTACAACATTCTTCCATCTTTTTGTGTTTTTGTGTAAAATGTTAAAACTACACGTCCACTAATTAGGCCATTCGTTTCCACACTCCAAGAGAGTCGATACAAACGAGTTCGTATCCTCCGATTCCATAGTAAAACTAACTAACTTTAAAGCGCGTGGTTGATTCACAATGAGATCCAACCACCAGAACATACCACATTTGCCCACATACCATCTGTCAAGCAACTCTTTTTTACATTCAAGTTTTACCGACATGATTAAATGAATGTAGGAATTTGGTGTCAGTGTACTTGAATCAACTGAAACGGAAGCAGCTGAACAAGAAACTGCTGATGAATTCAAAGTTCGTGTTTTGTTTTAAACTTGATAGTTGTAAATGCAACTGTGAAGTGAAAACTAAAAGTTGTAAAAATAACAAAGTGAATTAGTGTTTTAATTTAAACAGTTGAGTAAATTTGTGTTTTGTAGGTTGTTTTTTTTGATTTTTCGGGAATGAATAAACGTTTGACCGAGTAAATTATAGTTTATGTTCAGGAAAGCTTCAATTTTTTGCATTTATTCTAAGCAATAGATTTGTTGACATATGAGCATGTACATAATTTATACTACTAATTATCAACTTTGGGACAATCATGAAAACTAATCAAAAATTCTGCTTGGTAATACTGGTATCCCTACAGATGTGGTGATTGTATCCCTACAGTATGTATTTCCTCATCTACTTTTAATACTGCTTCGGCAAATACTGTGTCATCACAGACTGTCCTCAATGGAAAAAGAAAATTCAATTAGTAAATTTCCTTTTAATCTTCTGCATCTGCTAGTGACATCTCGGTTAAGAAAGAAACCGCACTCGCCTTTATCCCTCACTTAAGTCCTATCCAGGTGAAGCAACTCATCGCTAAATCTAAGCTTAGATGCATGTATGTTAAAATTTATTAGAAATAAACACAAGCATGCCTACGTTTTCCGATGGTAGAAAGTAACTCAAAAGGGATGAAACAGAAAGCAATTTTCTAAAGTATAAAAAACCGTTTCACCAAAAAAAATTATGAAACTGCAATTTATACTTACTTTTGAAGCTGGCCATCTGTGCGATATAAGAAAAAAGTTTATTTTCGACGCACTAGGTATTTTTTGTAGTTTTCAATCCTGCCTTTAGATAAGTCTGCAAGATTCAGAAACCTCCCGAACATGAATTAGTAATTGTTGTAGCTGCATTTGGCACAAAATAGGCCCGAACAGCCAAATCGCCAGTGTGAGGCACAGGAACGACAACTACAACAAACTTTACGATTAAAGCCCTTTTTGATCATGATCAACCTTCTTTTTTGGTAAGCAAAGCTGAACGTTATTCTCGAATGGCTTACTTTCATCTTGAATGGTTGGATCTAACAAACCAACATTGTCCCAAAGCAAAGCAAAGGAAGGGGATAGTGAAAACGTTACCATGTTTATTCACAGTGTGACTTCGATGATGGGCAAAATGTTTTGCGTATCTTTCCTCTCAAAGTGCAATTTGGCTATTCTCCACGCACCAGCCACAGGACCTGTTACCTCCCTGCAACAATATGTAAAGATTTAGTGATCATTGTTTATTAGGTACAACATAAACTTTTTAGCCATTTATTAAAATTACTTCTTCAAGTCCCTTAGTGTTTTAGATCCTTTTGGTAGGTTTCTATTAAGTCTGGCTAACCGTTTTAAGACCTCTTCAAATCTGGCGTAGGAGAAATTTTTTCCTATTATTTCCAGCGGTGGATAATTATTTACCCCAGCCTCGCATGATATTGATTGATAAAATTGATAAAACTGCTAATTAATTCACCAAGTACACGCGAGCAAGCAAAAGTAAGAGTATGAGTAAGAATTAAGATTCTAAATCGTACCACTTCACACGTGTGACATCCCAGGATATCCTCCATAGCAAGGTAAGGGTCGCTTGTCAACTAGCGCTTGCCTTTCCAGACTTTAAAATCTCGGACAATAGGTGTGATTTGTTCATTGTTGTGTTAAAAAGGTGTACTAAGGTCTCTGTTCGTATTCCGTGCGGAGAACTATGTGACCGCAAGTCGCTAAATCGGAACAGTATGACACCTGGTGTATATCGACTGATGAAGTTTCATCGCTTTGCAGAGACTTTTCCGTCCGTCCGATAAGAAGGAGGTCAACCGACCTATGCATCCCTTGAAAAATTATACCAAAAATGGTTTTGTTACCGTTTTTTATGAGAGTGAAAGAGATGGTTGTGAAAATGGAAAGGGATAACTGTTTATTAAAGAATAATTACTATTAGGACAAGTGCAATGAATGTATAAATGAACGGGGACGACTCCACTCCTATACCCGCTGACAATGGGACTCAGATAGAGTGAAGATCTTCTTTGGAGTTTAAATACTCCGTCTTGACGTCTGCATAATAATTACTGGAGACTGATCTCTGGCCAGTAATCCCTGTGCCGTAGTTATGAGAGACACAAAATACTTGGGGAAAACCTCACAAAAGAGAAAGTTGGGGAAATCCACACGCAACTATTCATCGAGGTGCCTCATATAACTAACATAACACACATTCATTCATACACTTACACACATACATACATCTTGTAAGAGATGACAATACTTACATGCAACATGAAGTTATTCTAAGCATAGCGTAATAGTTTCCAAAGTTATTGATTGCGTACCAAGGCGTATGTTTGGGTCAAAGAGCAATGTCTGACCACGCGACGTTGCAGACATACTTTAAAAATTAATAATGAGAAATTCATACAAGATTTCAGTGAATAAAATTAAGGACTATGATTGATGGTAATGACAAGAAACTGTTCCATTGGGGGGAACTATCCTGAAAGTCTGGCAACACATGGGTACCCACAGTGGCGGATGACTTTGTCTCCTTAAGCAAACGATGCCACTTCAGTAACCATATCACCACCACCACTCAGTTTTCATTGCTTACTTCTCCCACCCGGACCATCACCACCACTCAGTTTTCATCCCTTCCTTCGCCCACCCAAACCACCACCACCACTCAATTTCGAAATTTCATGCCTTTTCCAACTGTTATGTTTCACACCGATTGTTGATCTAGTACTCGTTCCAATCCGCCATACACCACGGCATTTTTGACCATCCCCATTGGCAATGGTGGTGGGTGAAAATGGCATTCTAAAACTACTGTCGTATATGTCTGCATTGACGGGTACTGCCAAATCAGTAAATCTTAAAATCCGGGAAAGGATTTTTCGCCAAACTGCTAGAGTCCTGTTGCATAAACGACGTTTGGACCCTATACAATAATATATAATGAGCAACTTCAATGGTTCTTTCCAAATGACAGGATAATGTTCAAACAATTATCCTTTGTTTATGATGCTTTATTTGAATGTCCAAATACTAATTATATCTTCAAATTTTTTTCAAACGTTTATGATTATGTGCAAGAACGCAACACTAGATCACCTCTGAATTTGTATATTCCTGTTACAAAGGTTCGATTTTCCTGAAAAAGGATTGATTTCATTTGCATATTTCAAGAAGAATCTAAAAAATTATATACTAAATAAAAAGGGATTATAAATTGTTAATATCTTTATTGTTTTCACTATATTTTGTATATTAACACATTATCGTGTCAACTTGACTTATAGTCAGTTATTGATGTCAACCTCACCACTTGTATTGTTCACATTTACTGTTATTTCGTACACAACTTTGTCTTAACGTAACGACTCATGCCTTTTGAGCAGATTTGAATAAATCAGTTCAATTCAAATTAATACCTCCACGCAATGATTAGTCCCATCGAGAATTAAGAAAACTGAATCATCGGGTACTCCTAAAATCATGTGCTTTGATCGTAAGTCATCACGCGGCCTATGATTATATACCAGATTTTTTGCTACAACCGTGTGTTTCAATCTATCTAGCACATCTATGACGCAATCTCTCACTACTGATTTGTTTTTAATGTTGAACAGAAAGGCGATTATCCTCTGAGACATATTATCATGAAAGGAAACTATACAGACGTAGGTTCATCTGCAGCATTGCTTGTGCGTTCTTTGTTGAAGAATATTGGCTAGTCAGTGGAAAATAAAAATAGAATCGTTTGTGTATTCACCGGTTTCGAGAATTTATAAGATTAGTTTGGCAGTGAGAATGAAGCAATTCAAAGCTTTTTTTCAACTCCAAGTAGCATTCAATACGTACCATCATGATAATTTACTTGATCGCCGAAGTTCAATGTTCTTTGACACCTAATGCAGTGATTAGCCAGCAACGTCGTCCATTTAGTCACATATTTATATACGATTCTTTTCTTGTGGCCTATTATTTTTAACTTGCTCTAACGCTAAACAGTCTCCTAGAATTCTTAATTGCTACGATTATTATTATGGGTGGCTTTACGTAAACTGTCATCACCCATTTAATAATAAGATTTGTGTGAATATAGGATACTACACCGAACTAAAATTATCTTTGCTGCTTTCATTCCACAAAGACAAGATATAGAAAGTAAATTGAGGAATATACTCAATCGAGTGCAATATCTGCAATTTGAAACGTGAAACGGAGAGACATAAATATAAGATTTGAAGAACACCTTTCACTTTGCAGAAACGAAAACATAAACCAATCAGCAGTAGCTTTACATCTTAAACGCAATCCAAGCCACACAATAGATCAAGTGACACTCCAACTTGTGGAAAAAGTCTAAGGAATCCCTATGTATACAGAAGTATTCGTCCACAATGAACACCAATGAAGGCTGGAAAGTCGACCGGATTATGGCTACAATGATGTACTCCCTACAAAATGACACCGTATAACTAAGCAATTTTTAATGTACTGTGAAACTTATATTTCTTGAGCAAAGCAAATTTTTTCCTATTCTTTAATTATTGTCATTCATGATGACGTTTGGTGCTACTGTACGAAAGCTCAAATTATTACAAATAAATCAAGCCCTTTAAACCGTGAAAGATGACCAGTTATTGTTTAACATGTAATTCATTATTTCGCTTGTTGAAGCGTAACTTCGAAAAAGCAGAGTCAGTTGAAATCGGAGATTATCACAGTGAACTCCCTAATCATTCATAATATTTCAATTAATCTGAAGGTAAAAGGTGAAGGTCAGTTACATAAAATCTGTTTGACAATTAATTGCAGCTAAATTAATTGTATTTTGTAATTAATTCTGCTAATAAACTATTTTCCTTTTGCTTCCTCCGTAGGAATTCTCTACCGATCTCCCTTGCAAATATTGACTTACTCCGCTGTCGTCGTCACGTGTGGGGTGGCCTAAGACGAGTTCGAATTTGCGGACACTTTCTCCTGACTAGAAGATGTTGCTTTTGATTTCGACCTGAAAATCGACTGTTTTTCATGTGGCGAGGTTTCCTACGAGGAAAAAAAAATCGTCATTTAAAAAAACTGAAAACGACGAATTTACATTTCTTCGGTATTTAAATTTGTGTTTTCGACTTGAGTTCCCAGTTGGTCTAAGTGGGGAGGCTGTAGCGTGTGGACCACGTGGAACTGATAGACCTGCGGAGGATTCTGCCCCTTGTCTTCTCCGGCGGCTCCACCACCTAAAGCAACGACTTCCGGGACACACATTTGGGGGAGTTGGAGTCGACTCAAAAACGGACAAATGTCTGAGAAGGTAAGAAGTCACTGATTGAATGGGCGTCAAGAAATGACGGACTACTTGGGAGTAAGTCTTTTAGCCCTGCGGATGAAACACACACGCAGCTTACACCCTTGTTGATCCCCTTGGGTCACTTGTGAACAAAAGGACTGCTGACTCCTTCCTCCCATCAGCCCACGTGGCTCCCAACCCCCGCGGAGTGTTTCCCACCGCCCTCAGCTGGTCGCCTTCTCCGCTGCGTCACGCGATGCTCCCCCCAAATGAAAGCAAACGGAATGCGAACAAAAGTTAATCTGATTTATTGAGGGCAACAGAAAACTGGTAAAGTGGTGCAAGTGGCTCAATTCACTTCCAGTCGAAAGCGACTCACGAAACTCTCTTTTACGTCACCGTTGGCGTCCGAAAAGTCCTCACTGCCTTTGTTCTCAAACTCGATGATGGCGACGGTAACATTTCTGAGTGGCTCCGAAATCTCGCCGAGCCTAACGCAGTCCCTGAACAGCAAATTGACAGTGACAAAGGTTGACGACCAAATTGACAAACACCGCGAGGAAAGTGAAGTTTGGAGTGTAGCTCCATAAGCTCACGTGTAGGAATGCGTAATGAGTTGATCGTAAAAGGGATCCCCGAGAAAGTGAATGACGAACCAGGTGCCGCGGCAGCTGAAGTCGAGGAATTTCAAAGTGAGTCCAAAGCAGTCTCCACTCGGAGGGGCCACCATTGCCTCGAAGGCACTCCCCCGAGGGAAGTTCCGCGTGTTGTTTGGGGGAAACGAGACGACCTGCTGCCCCTCCCCCCGAACAACGACGCTCGAATAATCATACGCACCCCCAATGAAGGTGGTGGAGTTGAGTTTGAGTCTGAAACTGGGCGTCTCCGCTCCTCCCGCGGAAATCAACAGCGTCAACAGAAACACGTGACCCTCCATCTTCGCTTCCTTTCCGATACTCTCAGGTCTGTTGGTTAATTTGAGTAAATCTTCCCATTTAATCCCAAAGCCAAAATTCATACTTACCCAGCAAATACGGCTTGACCTGCATTCATTGAGCCCCAGACGGAGAGAGATGCGTTCTTCCCCAACCCGTACTCCTCCAACACGAACCTCATCTCACGAATTATTTCCTTTCCATCCAATCGGAGCACCCAAATTTTCCTCCGCAGATGCAAATTGGCTCCTCCGACAAATTCGATTGTTCCCTCGTTCAGATTCACTTCCTCCACCTGCACGAAAGTCAACAAAACTGAACGCGCATTCAATTTCAACACAATTCAATCAGACCCGCGTGATAAAAATGCGAAGACGTACCACCGTCTGCTTGGGAGGTTGGAGGGTGGGGACAACTTCAATTCGACTTTCCACCGTCGGAAGTGACGTCGTTGACGTTGTGATTGGCGGAGGCAGTTGCAGATTGTCGAAAGTTATTCCATCCGGAGTCCCACGTTCCCATGTCACGTTCGACTCGTTTGTCGGAAATCCGACGGTCCCTCTGACGGACTTCACTGACAAATTAGCTAATGACTGTTCCATATTCAATTCAGTTGCGGAAACTTTCCGTGTGAGCGTCTCCGAGAGATTGAGAAAACTAGTCTCCGTCTTCAAGACGCCGCTGGCGAAACCTTCGTGGAAAGACTCTGACAGATTGCTAATCTTTGTAGAAAGAGTCAGTTTAGAAAATGTTTAGAGGGTGGAAATTAACGTTGGTTTTAAATTACACTTTCCATTATATTCCGGGACAAGTTGGAGGAGAGTTCCTCCTGGTTTCTCTCTAATTTTATTGTTCTCGTTTCCAGAGTCTCCAGTTTTGAAAGCGTTTCCAAATTGCTTTCTGCCAGTTTTTGGCTCATCGAGTCCCACAATCTCTTAAATAATGCGTCCATCTGTTGTAAAATTGATGATGGTGAATTTAATTAGATCGAAATTCTCCTAAAACAGCGTGTAATAACGGATTCTCATTTCGGATTTGAGAAACTCCCGGGTTTCTTTATTTTGGGCGATGTTAAAGCTGTGAGACTTCTCCACAGGATCCATCAAAGATCCCTAGCAAACAAAATAAATAAACTGATGACAGGAATTTAATTTCTAAATGGGTACTTACGGATTCCAATTGGCAGTTTGCTGCGCTAAACCAGAAGAAGAAGACGAGGAAGAGAACTTTCATGGACACGTCCATTTTGGATGAAGTGGAAAGGTCGACTGAACGGAGCTTTGGAAGTGGTACAAGAACTCTGTGAAGTTTGAAATAAAAGCTTATCTCTTCTAATTCTGCAGTTTAGATTTGTGGGAGAATTTGTGCGTATTCTTATTTAAACATGTTAACATGCGTGGGACGAGTGTGGCAGTCATGCCAAAAGTTTATTTGCTTAAGCAGAATCAAGAGGAGATGTAGGAGGTTGAGGAATAAGGGTATTCGGCTCGCTACTAGTAAGTAGGAGAAAAGATTGGCACATTCGTGTCATCTATTTTTATACTGAAATGAAAAGTCCTCTTCTTGCCACATCGCTTCCCCTCTCGACATGTTTTCTTTTTATTGGTTTCATCTTTCTTTCCACGAAAGATTAACTTATTCCTTATTGACTCACTTCGACGCACATGCTTTGCATTCACTTGCTTGATTCTTTATTTGATTAAAGCTAAAAAATCCTGTCTCAAGACAGTGACAAGTCTAGAAAGTAAAACTCTCCAGTAGTCACAAACTCAAGAATTTGCATAAATAACGCGTAATGAGGGTTCGCTAATTCTAATATGATTAGATGGAAACAAAGAAATTTATGTAAAAAATATTTTATTTATATACTCTAAGATAAGTTTCTTCCAAAGCAACTACCCAGTTGTATTTTCTACAAAGATTTCCTTAGCACTGTAGTACCTCAAACAATTTTTTTTCAAGAACAGTCGTTGTTTCGGTTGGAGGAGATTTCCCTCACATACAAGCTGCACTGTGGTTGATCAACACCAAGAGGATCGGAATTAAGACAAACATCTCAAGTGAAGTATTAAGAAGCAACTGTTTGACAGGCAAGAAGAATTGCGTAATAGATCACTTCTTGCCATGAAAGATTACTAGTTGTTCGTGGAAAAAGTTATCATACGAGTCTGAGTACTCACATGTTGCGAGCAGATTCTTTTTGCTATTTAAAAGCTAATTATTTCAGATAAAAGAAACCACTCTGGCGATAAATTTAATCTCATTTATTTATGTGAAATCTGCTTAAAGCGGGGGGAGAATTTCTGCAAATGATTTATTGCGCAATAAGTCATGCGGTGGACAATTGTGTGATTCATGTCCAGTTGAGTTTGTTTACTAAACAAAAGAACAGAATTGTATGACTACGACAAAAATAAATCTGCAAACACGTGAGTAGGAAGAAAAGATAAGGAGATTTGTTGCATATTATTTTCTACGAAAAAAACCACCTTTCATTGCAAACGTTTTTAGTTGACAAAAAGTCTGCCGGAATAAGGCGAGGAAGTGACTTATGAGACAAAAATGACAGCTCTACAACTGTCAGGCTAGTGGTCACTGGAGAGAAACGATGGGAAAGTTGTAAACGTCACTGACGAAGAAGTCGAATAAGCTACATCTGTCGATCTATTATAACAAAAATTTCGTTGCGGGTGTTCCTCTCATAGCCACAAAAGTCTCCAACACAAAGAGACGTTCACGTCATTTTCAAAAACATTGGCATAGTAGACGAGGAAATAAAACAGGAAAGTAAACACGGCTGACTGTGATCACTGTGATGTAA
>JAQGAC010001934.1:0-11906 GCA_034696585.1 Isotomurus maculatus
AGTGACTCAGTTAGTATTCCACAAAGCAGCAGCAATGCCATTTTTGGAAGAGATTGTTCACTTAACGTGGTCTAATTTTAGGACAGTTTTACTCTTCACCCTTGCGAGAGGCAGAGAGTCAATGTTGCGTGTTTTTCTTTCCTAATTGCCTATTTGTTTCAATTATGTGTCCTTTGGGGATTTTGGAATTCCTCAAAAGCGAACGAAGAATTTTAGGAATTCACAGTCATTTGTTAAGTTGTAGGGTAAAAGTTTCAGTCTTTCAATGATCCCCTGACTCTGTGTGTGTTACACTTTTGTGAAGTTGTGACTTTAAGTCCAAGAGGAATCGATGAGCTCTTTTGTGCCCTGCTGAGTTTGAAGGTTTTGGGGAGATATAATTGAAAGCTGTTTTAACTTCTAAGTATAATACAAGGTTGACAGTGTAGATCATCGCGGAGGTCTTCTCTCTCCTCGTCTTCTTAAGTAGTAAGTCGTGAATTAGTCGGCTTGCTCTAGTTTGTTTATCGTTGAAATCTTCAGATTGTTTGAACATCTTGTGAAGACTAAACCATAAAACTACCCGACTAACCTGACCCAAGACTTATGGCGTTCCTTTGGGTCAACAAGGAACAACATGTTATTTGTCATGATGAAGCAGGAATGAGGGATTCACTAGCTCCCGTATTTACTAAATATTTCTTATCAACGAAGTTGAAACATTTAAAATTTTGTTGACGATAATTAAAAGTTCAATCTTTACACTTATATATAAGAGGTTTTACATAGAAGCCTATTGAAGATAAAGAACGAAATGTGACTCACTAGGTGCATTCTTAATGGAACTCACCCTACCTAATTTTGAACTGAAGTAATTATTTCATCTTTCCTGCATTTTGCACTTTAATTACATCCCCAGGCCGTGTGAACGAACAATAAGAACACACATGAAGGTTATTAAAGTGGGACGTGCAGTAGCAAAGTAAGAAAAGACCGATTCAGTAGGTAATGCTACAAATGTTTCGTCACTGAAAGCTTTAAAAAGTTTAAAGATTTCCCATAGAACGAGTTTGAAACTTTTCGAAGCAATCCAAAGTGTTTTTCTACAAGAAGAAATGATTTCAGTGTGAAACTGTGAGCAATGGTAAACAGCAGTAATAATATTTACTAGTCAATGCGTAGACATAGCCTTACTTAATCTGGGGATTTATTTTTTGTTTGGTGTGTGTGTGTGTGTGTGTGAGACCCACCAAGCAATTATTAATAGCCCATAGCTCGTACATGTGTGTCTAAACTGTAAACAAATTGATGAATATCACGGAAGGACACTTTCTCCCCTTCTTTCATCGTCCGGAAGAGGAAGAGTCAGAGAGGAAAAATTAGAAAGAAGTTCACCAGAATTTGAGAGCAACAGCTGCACAGGATATTATTGATGAAGATCCTGCAGGAGATAATTTGTCTGATTCTAGACAGACTCTTAGTTAATGCTTATGCATTCGTCTAGAATTCAGACGTGTGATATTTTACAACTGCTTCTGAAATGCTACTTCTTGTGTACATAAGTTGTAAACTTCCACACGTTGGAAGTTCAAGGGGATGTTTGAGTACAACATATTCAACGCTTCAATCAGCAAGCAAATAAAACAGTTGATGTTGAATTGGCAAAGCGAATCAGTTGTAATGAGTGAATCGTCGTGTGGATGTTGGGGATGTCTCATTATGTGAGAGAAATGATTAAGAGGAAGTTGAATTTTTAATGCATAATGAAGTCCAAGCCCCTCTCGGAGGCTGTTGATGAAGGAAACGAATCGTTTAACTGCTTAACTGTTCTCTTAATCAGATGGAAAAAGGTCAAGACTGTAGATTGTAGACCAAATAACAATAACAGCGTGTAATTGTTGATAAAAGTTTATTATAATTTGGTTTGACGACGAGAAAAACGAGCTTCCTGATTTAAAACTAGAGTTGGAGTAATGAAAGTTTTGTGCTGTATTGTAGGGCGAAGACTTTTACGAGATTTAGGAATTTTTATTTGAATTTAAAGCAGATTCAAAGGTAATTTAACGCGTGAATTTTTTGGAGGATGGGATGGAGTTAGAAGTGTTGGTGAGTTGAACATCTTTGCAGTTCATCCGAAATATATTAAACAGTTAGGTTGAATGAAGAATTGTTGCAAAGTCAGCAGTCCTAATGACTTTTCTTTAGTTTTTGCACGGAGTAATTGTATGTGCTGCTGAGGGTGATGGCTAAGGTGATAATGATGGAACTAGGATGTGTTCTACAATGACTACTAAACTGCGATAGAACAACTGTCAGTAATTGTGTGGCTTGGTTTGCCCTTATATGACTCTTAGGAGAGTCGTGGATGTCCAAGATAAAAATAAATATAGGCCACTGAGGCTTTTAAAATCGATAGGGACATTAAATTGTCTTTGGTCTGAGGTGAAGCTGCGTTGATGATGCATCTCTGAGATTCACGTTGCAATCTTGCGATTCACCACCACCACCACACCTTAGGATTCCTATTTGAAGTGACTATACACATTGTGCATGTGAGTGAGAGTCTCTTTGACGGGAATTTAATAGCTGTTATTCGTTTTACATGAGATCCATCAAGTATATCAACCTTCGAAGGATTATTAGGTGCATTTGCATAACAAGAGACGAGTCAATCAAGTCAATGCCTCCGTAATGACTTCATTTTGTGTCAGTTCCTCTTCATTGTGGAGGCAATAAGATGGATCAGATACGGAGGAATGTTAAGAACAAGGATGTGTAAAAGTTATAAGAAGAAGCGTGGATTCCTAGAACTGTCAAAGTCGCAAGACCAACTCTCTTTGCGTGTTTTTAACAATAGCGTCAGATGGAAATTGATTCAATGTCAAAGTTCTAATGATGCAACGGGTATTGGTCTTCTTGATTGCACTTTTATGGGAGATTCTGATGGAGAGGATTAGCACCAGTTGATGTGAGAATGTTAGTGGAGTTACAGAGTTTGAGTGTGTGTGTGTGTGTGCATTGTGTGTTGATGGGACTTAGTGAGATCATTCTGCCACAAGTCACAAAACTCTTGTGTCTTGTGAACGATGGATGAATTGGATTTGAATTGTGTAATGCGAGATACACAAAAGACTTAGGGGATATCATGTGGCTTGATTGTTGGATTACTGAGGATTATAGGAATAATGTGAGAGAGCAAAGGATTACATTCGAGTGTAATTAACACTGAAGGGGATTAGTTGAATGATAACAAAGAGGATTTGACTGCAGGAATTTTTGTGAGGCATTGTTCAGTTTAGTCTTACAGCAACCACACATTTCTTGAGGAGAACAATCTGGATTAAATAAAAGGCTTGTATTTATGCAAAGCAGGCTTCCTTCATTTCCCAGGCACCCCACCAACTTTCGCATCTCAGGTTGCTTTGTTAATGTGTGCGGAGATACGGAGACCTGTCTCCTTTGTTGCAAGTTTGTAGGCTTCGGCATCCGAATGAAATGGCGAAAGATACATTTCGTCAACTGAAAAAGCAGTTACAGTTTCCATTCTGCATTTTATGTATCGAGGGGACACTCATCGTCCATTGTGGAATGTCATGATAGTCATCGTTAAGAGTTCATTCGAAATGGAACCACCAGTAGCTGGTTAGCTGCTTTATTCTAATTACTGTCTCACTTTACAGTGATACCAATTATCGTAAAACTCGCACTGGAAGTCTGACTTAATTTGTAATCTGTTTTTTTTGTAATTTCCAGGGCTTCCAAAAAGAGTTTGTACTCGTGTACTGACTTCTACGTCAAAGGAGAATACGACGACGAGGAAGAAGCACTTGGACCACGTTCAGTTTCTTTGGTAAGTTCATAATTTGTGTATATGTTTTAAAGATCTTTCAACACATGCATAATCAGTAGATGTAAAGCATTAATTAAAGCGGCTGTCATTAACTGGCGAGATTAATCCAATAGTAGTATGATTGCTATACCACACGATAGTGTAGAGCCAAGGAAGATGAATACAGATTAATCTATCGATAGAATTATCTATTTATCTAAAGGCTTCATAAAGAAGCCATAATGCTATCATCAGCCTGAACTATTAGGCATTAAGATATTTTAATGAGGAACTGAAGGAGATAAGCTGAGAACACAATAGTAAATTACAGAGTAGACGGAATGACCTCATGTCTCATGCATCAGGTTGAAGTTCATCGTGCAGAGATAAAACACACGAAGAACACACATCATTTGTTCCACAGGACGAAGAAACTGCAAAGTAATTACTTTCTGAGTGCGTGCAGCCTATAGCCGTAAATCCAAATTGTAAATTGCTTTTACTGTGCTCAGCTGAAGATGAGAGAAATGGGAAATGAAAAGCGTGCAAATAAATTTGGTTGTAAAATGCACTCAATATACTCGATTCTCACATTCAATCAATGCTACACAATTTGTTAGCTCGTGACACTTTTGTTTGTTTTATGGTGAGATGAAAAATTAGAGAGAGTTTTAGTTTTGGGTATAGTCAGCTTTAGAAGATGAAGTTCGTTTTGTGTGTTCTTCCAATTGGATTTTTGGCATTTGGGAGTCCACTGCATTTTTATTTTTTATCTTTCAAAAGTTTCATTGAAATTGATGGCTTTGGTTGTTTGTTGACTCGCAAATGTTTCACGGTTTATTTCGGTTGAAGTTTCTCATAGTGTTTTGATTGGAAATGAAAAGTTGAAGCGATTCGTGGTGAAATAGTGGAGTTAAAGTATACACTTCTTTGTTGGTGGTGCACTATTTGATTAAGCTACTCTTGATTCTCTCACTCTTCTTATGTACCTGGACTAGTTTGACTGACAGATGTAGAACGGTTCACTTAATAAATAAATTAAGTTATATTCTTCTTGAATTTTATGCGAAGAGCTTCCGTGCATCTAAGAATGGGATTGAGTGAGATTTACTTTAAATATATGCATACAGCCATTACAATGTTATAGTTGTGTGTGAAGCTTGCTACTAAAAAGAACCACCTGCACATGAAGTCATGAATCCTTTGAGTTAAAATTTGAAAGAATACTTTATTCGTGTGATCAGTTTCCTCGAATCAGAATATTCAGAGAAAATTAAATTAGTGCACATTTCGCACAACGGAAAAGGATGTCATTTACTTTTGAAAGGTAAGCAAGTCTGTTCGTTGCTTGCAAATACAATTCGTGTGTTTTTCTTCCGTTTGGTATTAAATGAAGCTTCCACACAAGGCCAAGTTAGAAGTTAAGGAGGGGAGAGAAACAATCAAGTAGTAAATCTAAAAGTAGAAACGAAGGGACTCTCATCTCGTCGTCTCATCAGTTTGCATCACATCCTCCCATCCAACTTTAATCAACACACACTTACGTATAAATCCATACACACATGTATTGTTACATAACTAACCTCCTCCACTTTCCAGCGTAGCTATTCAGGGTCGGATGCATCGTCCATTGTTGACGAGATGGCTTGGTGGCTGGTCCTGTGCCTCTTTTCTGTATCTCAGCATCTACACAATTATTGCATTTGTTCGGGGATTATTTCAAAAGAAAAAGACAGGATGTGAGGTAGTTGTTTTGTTCTGAGGAGTTTAAAAAACTTCCTCCCTTCGTATTTGTGAGCAAGCGTTTCTTCTTATGAGAGCAATTTCCTATAGGAATATCACTCACACACACTCTCAAACATGTCTTGTCTTAGTTTATTGTTGGTTGACTTTCCCAGTACATTTTTGTAGGTGATTTTGAAATGCCCATGATCCCCGATGAGAGTGAGTAAAAACCTTTCCTTATGTGTGTTGAGGGAGAGGAATGGCAATTTATGGAACTAATGGATGTGGTACGCAACCAGAAAATATAGGTGCAAGATCAAGTCTGTAATTAAGTCAGGTATGATTATTATTATCTGTGGAGAAGATAGAACATACGAAGGAAGGTAGGATGAGGAAAATAACCCTTCAGAAATTCCTTCGGAGTTCATCTTCTTCGAAAACAGGTGGGGTTTTATTTTTGTAGGCATCTGTTGTTTTTTATTATTATATGTCTATATAATCTTGTAATACAATGTATTGGATATATAATACTTTTTGAATTTGCGAAATGAAAGAACAAGTTTTGGCTTTTTAAAACACAACCACATTCTCCATGCTGTGGTACTTTTTAATTGGGAGTATGTTTGCGAGAGGTTCATTGATGAGGAGTTGAGTGAGGAGATTCAGAAGGAAGGAATAAGATGAAGAATCTCATTGAAATTCATTTGGAAGAAGATAAGGAGGAAGATGATGGAGAGATGCGGAAAGCAATAAAACAACGTGGCGTTGGATATTCACACAGATTGTTGAGATTGAAATAGTCTGTTGACTTTGATTGCCTGCTGATCTCTTCTTCATTGTTTGTTACGTGCGAATGTTACAAATTGGCAGTTCGTCAAAATGATTACTGCTTTCATGGAGATGGAAGCGCAGAGATTCGTATCGATTTTATTGATTGCTTAATAGATATTCAGTGTCTGTGCATCAGCGCTTGTCTTGAACAAATAGATTGGCACTATTAATGAATGTAGGAAAGGAGAAGGTAAGCAACGAGATTCTCGAAGTCGCAGGCTGGTTTAAAACTTGAAGTTACTGAGTGAAGTGTCGTAGTAAAGTAACAATGGATGGAATATGTTTGTGACTGTGATTAACTGAGAATACACGAGGCATCAAGTTAATAAAGCGTCTGTACCCGAGACTACCGAATTCCAAAAGGGATGTTTGAAAACTTTCTGTTAAGGCTGAGGTGTCAAGAAGACCTGAGAAATAGGAATCACCAACCTGAGCAAGTTTTTTTTACCCACGAGGGTCTTGCGATTTGAAAGTAATGTGTGTGGAGTAATTTCATTGGGATTTTAAGACGAGAGTTGAAATGGAAAAAATGGTTCGCGTGACTCGAATTCGGTTGTATTGGATTCCATTCTTTATGAGAAGTTTTATCAACGTATTATCCATTTGCTTGTAGTGAAGTGAATGGAAGCTTCGTATTAAATAAGTAAGATTATTAACCCTCCAGGCAACCCAGGAAAGAACACATAATGAATTGTATAACTTCTACTTGCATGTGTTAATAAACGTGTATCTGGTCAGGTTGTCCTGACTCACCAAAACACTAAAAGGCAAAAGGCAGCTAGCACAGTCACAGTGTGATATGATAAAGTAGTGCAGAGCTGTGAGTGCAGATTAGTTCGTTAGTGTTGATGAGGGCGAGGTAGAAGCATTTTACACATTATTTTGTGACTGCCAAGAAGAAATATCTCGGAAAGGCCCTACACATTGTTTCTTTATGATTGTAAAGCATGGTTGTTAATGCTGTGTGGTACTAGAGGGAAGTTTTAGAAGATGATGGTCGATGGTTACAGGATTCCTCGGGATGAAAGAGTATTTGATTACACTTTATGAGCTTTCTGAAACAACAGCCGTGGCTAAATGTACAATACTTAAGAGAAGAGTAAGTGAGGTGTTCGTGCAAAAGTTAGAAGAATTGAAGACAATAATACAGCAGAGTTGAGAGACGTAAGGTCGTACCGACTATGACTGTTGCATGCACTCCTGACACGGATCATCAAGTCGTGTCAAATCGTTATTTTAATGCCCTTGTGGCTGAATACAGCTTTTGGAAGAGAATGAATAAAAAGCCATTGAATTTTAAATTGGTTTTTATTCCTTGTGGAGTGTCTCACCTTGTGTGTGTGTGTGCGAGACTTAAATGAGATTGTGGAATCGATATCTTCACTTTTACATCCCTTGTTCAAGTTGAGAAGAACTAATGTCAACTAATTCTTGTGTGTGTACGAAGAATAAGAAATGTGGAGTTGGACTGAAAGAAGGGTTAAATGATTGGAGAAACCGGCTTTGCTCGGAGCATCAAGAAGCTTTGACTTGTAATCTGGTGAAGGATAACGCAAAAATCAATAACCCAGAGATAATCCAAAGCAACAGTGGCAATTGTGGCGAACTTTACTCCATACACTGCGCTGCTTTCGTTCGCTAAGAGTTCTTTTGGAAGTTGTGTGAAATATTTTACAGGATTTGAGGTGTGGTTTAAATTTACAGTAGACAGGAGAAAGAAGCTTTTGGATGATGATGATAGTTTAGTTGCTGAGGTCGAATAGCTGACTTTGAAATTAAAACAGGCTCGGCACACGGCTCAGGTAGCGTCATGGTTGGTTGTTGGATTTGAAGAGTCATGACTGCACAGTATTATTGGCAGTGCTAAGGCTGCGAGTCTTGGATGAGGTCTCCGCAACTCCTCAAGACATTCCACAAGACGGAGGTGTATATATGGGGATATTGGGGAAGGGGAGACTTTAATGGTCTGAACAAAAGGAGCCGATAAAAGTCATTACTCATTCCTCAGAAACTTAATACTCTATTGTATCAAATGGTAATTGGATGTCGGGGATGTTTTGTTTATTTACCTGCAGTCTTCTCCTTCTTCTTGTTCCCCTTCCTTTATTTGCATAAGAAATCAAGAGACACTCGAGTGCATGACACAGGCCAAGCGACACACAAATCTACATGACTTTTGGAGGGCGTGAATCATCTCCGATGAGTTAAGACGAAGACACGTCCACCAAATCAACAATAGCCTCCTCAGCCAACAATTAGAATAGAGGAAAATACTCGTTATGATAATGTAATGGATTCATTTCACGAATCCAACTTGTAGCAGCAGTGGCTTTAGGTGATAAATAATACGGGGAGATTTCATCGGGCTTGTTATCTGCCAAAATTTCGACTATCCCGATGGTTTGTAGTTTAGCTTGTGGAATGACAAGAAGGATTTTATCTGATGAGGCAGGCGGATGAAATACCTCCAACTGGTGGTAACATTTAATGTGGCGACAATATCCCGTGAAACCTGTGTGCATTTAAGTTGTGGTAATTACTTCAGCAACAATAAACACAGAAGAAAGAACATAACAAGAGTATAGGAAAATGTATGTTAAGCGATGAGAGTCTCATTTGTCCCAATCCAGATTTGAAAAGGCAATAATTTGTATTATACCTGAAGATCGGCAATTACTTATTGCGTCTCTCCCACTCGTCTATTGAGAGTCCCTTAGGGGATTCTTCTCCTGTATAATTTATTGCTATAAAATAGTCATGTACAATTTAAGCATGAAATTCTTTCATGTTGATAATTTAAAAGAAAAATTGCTAATGTAGTGTGTCCGCTAAAGAGCCTCATTTGCATTGAACTGAGATTTTTTAAATGAAATGAATTTATTAGGAATTTTGATTTACATGGTCGAACAACATAAAATATCAGCAGATGTGAGCAGTACAAACTAAACTTTTAGTTGCGTATGAAGTATGTAGCTCTGTAGACTATTATTCCTTATATTCCAAGTGACTAGCTGCGATGTTGATTGGGGAATGAAAAATGTACAAATTGAGCCAAGGAATTTACTAAAGATCCTCAGCTAGCTGGTTTAGGTTTGCAGTGTATATGGAATCGGTAGTACTCGATTTCATTCAAATTTAAAAAAAGAGAAATTTCAAGGCCCTTCTTTTTACCAAACCAGAAAGTTTTGTGGCGGATGTAAGTCAAGTTTTATGATTCTTCAGAGTTCTTTGCGTAAAGATGTGAGGCTCATTCTGTGGTCAGTCTAAATTACCTTTCTCATTGAGATCATGATAGAACGATAGAAGCGAAATATGGTTAGAATATTTTTTGTCAAAGGTAATGAGCTCAGTGATTCTATTCTCTTGTGTTCTTTGTGTTCTGTTCACATGTGTGTGACTCAATAATGCAAGAAGTACGAAACAAGTAGAGAGTGAGGTTTAAAGATTGTTGTCTAATATATAACAGTGATTTGGTGTCAAACTAACCAACACAGTAAATTGTTATTTCACGGCAATATGAGTTGAGGAATACGCAGAAGATGATGAGAGAGGGAAAGAATCACATAAGTTGCGGTTTGAGTCGAAACTAACGCCCTTAAGTAATCAAAGAGTGATGAAAAATGTAAACCATTTGGTTATAATGATTGTTTGAAGTTCAAGTCAAAGTGTAACCTGTACTTTTAGATACACCTTGGTATTTAAAAACTGTATTTCATGGGTACACAGACTCCTTTCAGCAACTTTTTCACGTGTCATTAGCTACCACAGAATAATTTTGGTCGGTAGTAATAATGAAATATGAGTTTGCAATAAAACTTTGATTCATCAGATGATTCCTCTCTCATTTCCTTCTAATTGACTGCGAATCTTTTGATTTAGGGGATTATTTTATTGTAGCCCTGAACTTGCAAGACCATTTCATTTGCTCAGTGGTAATTGGTATCAGCTTGTGTGGATGAGTAGAGCTTGTTTCTAGTTTCTTAAGGTTCTTAGCCTTCTTCGCACTTTTTCTACTCTTGATCTACGGTGACGAGACTTCAAACTTTGCCAAAATCAGTTTTTCCCTAATGATCATGGGAATTTCGACAAGTACAAGGGATTAATGATGTAGCAATGCTGTACATAGTAGTTTGCGTGTTTCGCTGTTAAGTAAGTATGAATTGGGCGAGTAATAATAATAATACTCTTTACATACTGCTTTATCGTTTCTTAAAACTTGATTGTGATACTGACAAACTCGAATAATTTCGAATGAATTGTACGTGAAATAAACCTCATCTTCTTCACTATTTGCCGATTTGCATGTACAACTCTGTCTTGAGTTACTTAGTGATCTGTGAGATTTGTACTTTTTGTTTTGTTGCGTAAAAGGCGGATCCTAGAGATATTGTTGGACAGTTAGAGTTGAACTAGAGAGATTTTATATACTCACTGGTCGGGGTGGGAGGGTAACGTATAATGTTAATCATTTGACATAACGACATGACTCGCTTGAAAAAACGGAGACTGTGTGTGCCTTCTCTTTAAATACTGGTAATGTACAAAATGCAGAATATAATGACAGGGCAGGAATACCCTAAGGAAGGAGGGATGGAAGAAATGTGTAGGTATATGCGATCAGGTAGAGGAGAGCAGATTGGAGATAGAAATCCGTAGAACAAGGAATTCCTCGTGAATTTATTTGAATAGAATATTCATAATGTGCAACAAGTTTTGATGAGGAGGCGCTGTGCATACGGGTTGTGTAGTTAAAAGCTAAAAGACGAAATCTGACAGGCGTCTGCGAAATACCTTGTCCATCATTTTACTTTTGTGTCCACCTTTGACCCAACTTTCCTCTTGTAAATCATTCAACTGGGGTGAACCAAAAAGATGAGAGCTTTTTGACTTTTGATGGGACTGTCAATATTCTTAATGATAGCGTTCAATTGTTGTACATGATTTGTTTTGGGGTATTCTAGTTTTGTGCGTACGCAAAAATCTCATAGGTCAAACTTTATGACTCTCAAACTTTCGATTTAACGTTTAACTCGTAATCATCGAGGGTATTGAATTTTTATAGAGAAGAATCACTCAAATTGAAAATCATTTTTGTGTAGAAATTACCAAAGGATGTCAATAGGTTTATGAGCAAACATTGACGATGCTCACTGTGTGGCAATATTTTGGCAAATTCACAAAATATTGAGGCATTTCAGGCTGAAATAATTCAGCAATTATGTGTAAATGAGTAAGGCACAGTAATGTTTGTGTGGAATATACTCAATCGATGAACAATTGGGTAAAATTTTCATGCTAATTCTGTCAGGGTCAATTTTGATATAATAATCAGTATCAATCATCAATTAGATTCAATTTGGTCTGTGTGTGTTCGCAGTAGGCATTATTATAGCCATGGATAATTAGCAAAGCATTATTTATTAAATTTTTATTGGATCGTGATCTCTGGCAGCCTTTACAACACGCATGTGGATTATAGCTTATAAATTACAGAGAATTTGAACGATTGCCCGATAAAAGGTATCTGGAGACATCATCAATA
>JAQGAC010001935.1:0-11905 GCA_034696585.1 Isotomurus maculatus
CCTCTGAAGCCTGAGGAACAAGCTGTGCTGTACCATTTGTTTCGGAAAACTTCGTCAACGTCGACTGTCGCAACTCCTCCGTCGACTGCAACGACGACGAGTGTCTATGTGGCTGAGGAGCCTCAGAGCAGCTCTGTTTCACTCCCGGATTATTCCTTCGGAGACATTCTGAAGGTGTCTGCTTCGTCTTCTCCGTTGAAACCGAAGAACAAGAAGAAGAAGAGCAAAGACAAGGCAGCAATTTATTCGATTTCTCACCCGTACATAATTCCCTTGAAGTCTCCTAAGATTGGAAATGAACTTGACGTTCCTCCGACGGCTCCGAAACGGTGGAACAGGAAGAATCGGCTGATTCCTGTGGATGAGGAGAGTGGATTCATGTTGACGTATGCGCCTACCTATGGGCCTGTGGCGAGTGCTTCCACGACAATTCCTACGTTTGTGGATTACACGCAACATGGAAATGAAGTTGAGGAACTGCTGAAGGCTTATGGAGTTCAAACTGGGTTGCCTAAGGAAAGTAAAGGAGGATTGAGTGATAATGGACCAACGTCTATTGAAGATCCTCCGACTTTCTACACGAGTACGAGTACAACGACGACAAGTGGGACGACAACGACGACGTCAACGACTCCTTCTCCGTTTAAAAGGATTAGAGTTAAGCCTCCGACTGAGCCAAGTACGACGACAAGTACAACGACAACTTCAACGACTACTGAGGTTCCTGATACTGTGAGAACTAGAGGAACAACTGGAGGACCGACGGTGACAAGATCTCCGGAAGGTCCTCCAGCTTCCAGAGGAGGTTTGAGGAATAATCAGATAAGCAAGAAGTTGGATGAAGATGAGGAGATAAGCGATGAGTATGAAGAAGAAGAGTCTCGATACGCTCCCAGGGAAAGTGGAGTGTCGAAGTCTTCGTCATCGAAGTCGTCGAACTCTAAGTCGTCGTCGTCTTCAGACTCGTCGGTTCCGGAGAGTGACGAGGAATACGAAGGTGGAGAAGATTCGGAGTCTTCTGAGGAATATGCGGATTCTGAGGAAGAGGAGCAACCAGTAAAGTCGAAGGCTAAGAAGAAGAGCAGCAAGGAAGTTTATGAGAGACCGAAGACGTTGGATGAGAGAAAGCGGAAGAACGTGAGGGAAGAGAAGGAGGAGAGAAGTTCTGAGGAAGACGAAGAAGTTAAAGAACGCGAAACGAAAATTTCTAAAAATTCGATGGGACGGGTTAGAGAATCAGCGACGGTTCCGACGCCTTATGAATCGAAGAAGGCGTCTAAAAGAGGCAGAAAACCTTCGGAGAGCGAGAATTCTAAAGAAGAAACTACAGTTGAACCTCCTCAGGAGACAAGAAGACACAAGGAAACTTTAAAGAAAGAGAGGAAACCTTCTTCTGCAAGTCCAACTGAGGCTACAACTACAAGTCGACCTACACTGAAGTCTAAAAGCAAGCGAAATAAATCTAAGAATTCTTCAGAAGAGGAGGACGCTGAAGAAGTGAAGGCTTCAGTGACCACTCATCAGCCTCGAATGGGGAAGAAACATTCAATTGGAATGATTTTGGAGAACATACGGAATTCCACTAGGAGTGCAGACTCCACAATTAGCGAGAATGAATCGGGCGACAGGAAAACCAGCAAAAGTAAACGCCAACGAATAAAACCTTCTGTGGCAAAGCGACTGCAAAAGTCGGGGAGAAAGAAAATTAGAAAAGTCAGGAGAAAAAACAAACGCAAGAAATCACGAGCTTCCTAATTGTTCAATAAATACAAATCTAAGTTTAAGGCTTTGTAAATTGTGTATTGCTCTTCTCTAATATAAGACTGCTATGAATTATGATACAAATAAACTTTGGGGCACGGATAGTTTCTTTGCTTACCGTACGACAACTTCAATTTACGAGTTTACTGATTTGCATTTCTCGTAGTTTAGTACCAGTTGTATTTAGATAAATGGTAAATAGGGAATTATTTTGTGACACGCCCTGTTATTGAGTTATGTCCGTTGACAAAGGAAGGCATTTTTATGAAAGATCAGAAATTCGCAATAAGCAATAAATAGAACAGTGCATGGCAGGACTCCTGGAGATCGCATAAATTGGAACAATATATACTTTGTGGGGTCTCACTGCAATCTCAAGTTCTGGTCACTGGGATCAGAAACCAAATAAAAAATCATGATTCCTTGTGACTACTGTTATAGTAATCTGTAGAATATGGTGGTCATGCCACGGAAGTATGTACCTAAAAGAAAAGTGCGTACTACGGATGACCAAGTCACCCTCCTGCCGAATAAGCTCATATTTCTTCATGTGTGCATGGGAGGATGACTTGTGGACAACAAAGCATGATAAAAACTCGCTTGAAAAACAATGAAGCACATCTTGCTTTCCACAGATAATGCTCCCAGGAACTGATCCATCTTTATCAGTGCCTGTTTCCGTCCCTTTTCTCACCACAACAAACTTCATACTTCGTACTTGTTAACTTTGTAACTATTAGACAAAATGCATTGGTCATTGAAGGATTTACTTATCGTTGCAGTTGTGTGGACTGTACGAGTGGGTGTGACAGGAGGGGATGATTGCAGCTACCCTTCGCTGACCTCATTGTTGCAAAATCTCACCTCTCAGTTCCCACTTATTTCCAGGTTGGATTCAATAGGTCAAACGCAAGATGGTGAGCAATAGTTTTGTTTAGAAGCGTTCTAAAGCGTTCAGCGAATATTCGGATTTTGTATATTAAATATACAGAATTATTCTCAGTACTCACCATTCAACAAATTTTGTTGAATGGTGTGCACTGAAAATTTATTTGCAGTTGGCACTGAATCTGAATCCTAATTTATGCGCCTATTATATTGAAAAAGGCATTGTTATTGCAGGTCAGGTTTACCGGGATGCAACTTTTCATTTATAGTAGAAGAGTGAATTGAAATGGAAGCGTTTTTCATTAAACTAAGTTGGTCAATTATTTTCAGGACGAGAGCTGTGGGCAATTGTGATCACGGACGCACCAGGAATGAGACCGCTGCTAAGACCGCAGGTGAAATTCGTAGGCAACATTAACGGCAAATCCGCGAGTGCCTGTGAAGTTCTAACGAAACTGGCTAGTCATCTGCTGCTAGCCTATGAGCATGAAGACTCCTTGGAACGGATTTTAATCCAGACAGTTGAAATTCACATACTACCCAACTTAAACCCAGACGGGTAATGCCACTTAAATAAGTAAAATGCTTAGATCACAATGTCACGGAGTAATAGGAATTTGAGGAATTTTCAGTAGGTAGTTGCAGAAAGCGATAATAACTTTGTATAGTTTCAGAGATAGACTTCCCTGAAAGGTAAATTATGAGATTATTAATAACTTTCCTAACTTAAAATCACGATAAACAACACAAAATGAAGGGAGTTAATTCTCTGGTAGAAAGTTCAAAAGCAATATTGAGTAGGAAGTTCAGTTTGTTTGATGATGATGTTCTAAAATTTTGCGTTTATTCAACAGAATATCTAAAAGTAAAAGCAATCTCAATCGAGACTTCCCTGACATTTTTGGACAAGAATCATCATTACCACCAAATCGACCTGAGACACGGGCAGTCATCCACTGGATTCATGACAATAATTTTGTCCTGTCGGCATCACTAATATCAGGTTTTTATTTTAATACATTTTACTTGTTGTTATTTTTTTTATAAGGTTTATATTTTTTTATACTTTATAATCCAAAACTGGTTCGTTACAGGGATGTATGTTATTTGCATTCCCTTCGATAACATACCTTCTGACAACAGCAATACACTCACTCATGAAGAACATTTAACTCCAGACAATGACATCTTCACTTACTTGGCTTCTGCTTACTGGAACAATACATATCCCCGTCCCGATCATTGGCAATGTCCCCAACTAGACGTATCGTTTCCTGGAGGAATAATAAACGGGGCCGCATGGTACCCATCACGAGGTACCAATTGATTAAAAATTTTTGAGAGAGACTCACCCGATTTAATTCAGAATTAGAAATTAAATACCACTTTATTATTTCATCAACGATGGATAGGAACAATGATGGATTATAACTATTTTTTCGGAGTGTTCGAACTTATGGTAGGACTATCCTGTAGTGACTCCGAAGCAGAGAATGTTTGGTTGCACCACAAGCCCGTAAGACAACAATGGAAAATAGTCGATTCCATTTAATGTGTTAACTGATATTTTGGTTAATGTGGCTTATCCCAGGCTCTTCTTTACTTTATATCTCAAGCTAACACGGGAGTTAAAGGACAAGTTATAGATAAGCTGACAAAAGCGCCTATAAGATTACCACTAATAACAAAACTGCACGATCACTATCCAAAGCCGTGGCCTACTTCCATGTACGGAGAGTTTTGGAGACCTTTAGCCCCAGGACTTTATGCAATAAATGTAAGGCACTTGAGTTTGTGGTGGAATGGATCGGAATTTTAATCGACTCTTACATGAAAACAAAAATTGTAGGTTTCAGCAGAAGGTTATGTTAATACCTACGTGCATTTTGAAATACGAGATGGGATGGAACCCGCAGTAACTCTGGAAGTCGAACTTGTGCCGCACTTGGAGGCAATACCCTACGATAGATCAACTGAATCGGAGGTTTACTCAAGTACTTCTGGTACTCCGCTGTCTACAGTCGATTCTCACGTTCAAACGATCTCCACAACTGAAAGTGGAGGTGGAGTTGTTCACAATACGGAAACCAACACTATTAATGAAACTCGAGCATTTCATCGGGTCATTCACAACATGTTGGTACAGCTAGTCTCCAGCAGCCCAGAACACAATGAACTCTTTACTGCACTTTTAATTGCTTCACTTGCGATAACGATGGCATTCCTATAAAAGAATTATAGGTTTTCCAGCGTTATCCACTCGAATAGTTAAGTACAAGTTTCACCAATGCGCCACGGCTAGCCTTAATATTTTGGTTTTTCAGAGTACAAAAAGAAAAATCCATTCAAGGATTTAAGAATCTTTATAATGAGTGCAACTCATTATTAGGAGTTGCACTACTAATAATTGCAAGAATATTTAAATTCTTAATTGCTAATCGTTCAAAATGCAAAGTGCATTTTGTAAATTGAAAATATGAAGTTCTAAACATACATTTGAAATATACTGTCAACTGTCGTCCTAAATACAAAGTACGATATTTGAGTTGTAGATTGTACACGGCTAGGATCAGTCCGCAGATACTTGAGTCTACAATTCAATCGCCGTAATTATCGAAATAATTTGCCTTTATTTATTAATCGGTTAGAAAAAGCAAATGTTTATTACTTTTTACGAACGTGAAGTGGCTTATATTTCATCTTCCCGTGTGGACATTGAATTAATTGATCATATATAAATATCATATAAAAAAATCCAAATCTAAAAGTAAGTAACTTCGAAAAGAAAATTTAGAAAAACTTTCAGTTCCACACGCAATAAAAAATTCATTGAGTATCCAAAGCTTATGGTTAGTATTTTAAATTCATATAATTTCTACGATTTGTCGTCTTCCGAAGCTCTCAGTTTCAGTTGCTCCCAATAAGTCTGAGAGCATTTCAAAAACGGCTGGTGGAAGCCACCCCCCCCTGAAAACCAGCTTCCACCAGCTTCTTCTTCCACTCCAAAATCCGGTTGTCCGAAAAATTGCCGACGTCAGAATGTGGAGTCATCACAAAGCCTCCACGACTTCCATCAGGAAACTCGTCAATACCAACGGCAAACGACTTATTGTCAGTCGAAATGATGTAAGAGGTTCCCAGGAGTTCCTCTTCGTGCTCCCAATCGATCTCTCCAGGTCGAGTCGAGCGGTTTTAAAGTGAAATGTCCACTGTCCGTGAATTTGCGTTCCAAATCCGTACATGTCTGCGGTCTTAAAATTTACGAGGAAACAAATGTCATTTATCGCCTGTTCCTCAGTCATTTTCGCAAATTCAGATATTCAGTCTCGAACTCCTTCGCCACTATCACCAGCTCACTCCGAGTCAACAATGGAAAGTACCAGATCTCCATTGACGTTATCTAATTAGGGAATTTTAGTTTTTAGTTGCCTTCTATTAGTATCTTACACACACGCAATAAATAGAATTCGAAATATACCTAAATGGTATTAAAGTTTGGAAACCACCTCGAGAGTTCCAAAAACGGGACTTGTCTTGTGACTGCAGCTTCGAAGTCCAACTAACTGACACTTCGAGCTACAGAGAATATAAAACCCACGAATAAACACATTTATTTTTGCTCATTTTGAACATTCCAATCAGCCAGTCCAGAAACCGCAGAACTGCTTTTGAGCTGCGTGAGTTTTCCAGGCTGAATAAACAAGAAAGAGTTCTGCAGGCAGCAGGCAGCAGATGAATTATGACTTTTCTAAATAAACCACTGATCTAGACTAGATCTAATTTGCGAGCAAAAGACGAATTTATCCTAACGTTCTCAAGGTCTCTTCATTCACTTATCCAAACAAAACTTCCGTAGTGTAGCACTATTGGCTAGATAAACTAAGGTTAATCCTAGAATCTTACACGAACATTAAAATTATGAGTGTACATAATTTGATACTTAAATACCTGAGAGTTGCAATCTGAGAGTTGCACTCAAGTCAGTGTTTTAGACTCACAATCAATACATAATTGTATTCTTTTATTTAAGATTTTATGCAACTCACATTCATACAATTTTTATACAGAATGAAACAAAGCAGAATTAATGCAGATACGCTCTGAGGTGTAGGAGATTCAGGAACTTTCTACCTGAATAACTTTTCTCATTCCAGGCCTATCCTGCTGAGATCGATCTATCTTCTTGGCCCTACTGCACACTTTAACAAAAAAAGCATATTGTTTAATTCTGCAAGAGATAAAGCAAGCAAGCAATCGTTAGGTAGGTATTCTCTATATGACTATGGTTAAATTCGTTATTAAATGTTCCTCTTAACTCTAGTCACTTCTGGACTTCTAGGCTAGACTATAGTAGTCTAGTCTGGACTATATGTAACATCTTGAATTGTTACACATGGTACGAGTGAGTGAAAAGCGACGATCAAAATGCACATTAAGTGTCAGGCTCTCTTGAATAATCGGAAATATCTCGGTTTACAAGTAACTTACAATACTTGTCATTGTTATATATATAACTCTTTTATGAACTTGTGATTCGGACTTTTCCGAAGTTTTCTGCAAACTGCACGCTGCATCCACACAGTGTAATAATGCTTTCTTAATAAAAACCCACCATGAGCGAATCCTTTCATTGATGAATTTCAAATCTCACTGTTTTGAATAGAAAGTAGGGCTTTATTTTGCAGAAAGTAGAATAATGCCCATATTCCATTGTTGTAATGCTAAATTCTCAATTTTATATCTGTAATAAATAATCAAGCATCACTAATAGTGAACTCGGTCAGTCGTAGTTGTAATGCTGTCTATTACATATTACTCCATTTATTATAGCGCTAGTATAATAATTTGCCGTTAAGGTGTGTGTAGTTAGAGGCTTTCAATATTTCACTGTTGTTTAAACTTCAATCAATAAAGCGAGTACATGAATCCGATGAAAATGAACACGCCCGCATTTAGAAACCCGGAGTTTTCCAACCTTCCAGAAGTGTTCTTTTGCAGTATTTTAGGCTTTAAGTATCCTTTGGGTACGAAGGAGCACTTTTTATCCTCCAGTTGGCACGTGCATCGAACTCTGTTACAAGCGAGTTCACCCGGATTTCCTCCGCATTTAAACTTCCTATCGCAGAAAGACCCTTCCGCAGCCCTGCAGTCTTGCTTATTTTCATCCCACCGGAGGTAATACGGACCCTCCTTATCGACCAAGAAACCCGCATACACCGTCATGCAGTCGCACCTCCTGAAACAAACTCCAATGAGTACATAAAAATCTCTTAAACACTCCATGTCTGCAAAATCCCACCTGGTCTTCTTGTCGCACTCCAAGTATTGGTTTGCATCACATATGAAGTGTTTTTTAATTTTCAATATTTTAGTGAAGTTCACAGTTATTTGACGGGCAAACTCTCTGTACGAAGTGGAGGTTGGGTCACATCGATCTCCTCGCTGAAGATACGTCAGGTTTACTGTGAAGTCAGCAGGATATTGATCGGGTCTGTATCTCCAACTCTGAGGAACATTTCTGATGTCCTTCTCAATGTGCAGCCTCACAAGGAATCCACCTGCTTCTGTACGCGGACGTACCTGAGAAGGACAACCTGCAAGAGTTCCATTTCATTAGGTCTGAGGAACTTAGTGACTTTGTTAGAAAGTAACTTTAGTATACTGCTGATATTACATTGTCCAACTTGCAGTGAAGATAATGAAGCCAAACAGCCAAAGATAAATAACACTTCTAGTTCGTTGGAAATCGCCATTTTTTCTAACGCAGCGTACAATTTTTGTCTTCGAGGCAATGCAGTTTAGTGGAGAGCCATAATAGAATTTGAAAGCTTGGCTTTAGATCCTCTAGCAACTTGGACACATTTTTCAACTCTTTGAATTCCATTGAGAAGATAGAAAGAATGAAGAAGATTTGGATGCAACTGAGAATGTCGAAAAGTATTCCTGGAATCAGAAAACCATGAAAAATGAATAAAATGAGTATTTCTCCAAAATTATATCCGTATTAAGAAATACTTTCTTTTTAATTCTGCTTTTAAAGAAGAACAGTCTATAAAGTTTAGTAAGCACAATGAGTATTGAACAAATTCTACTTCCAGTGGAAGTAGGGAGGTAGGAAGTAAAATTAACTTTGAACATTGAAAAGCTATGCAAACATCGACAAAATGGCTATTTGCACAGCAGAAATATAAAAAGTGTTCACACACAATTGGTAGTGCAAACCATCAAGAATCCACACACGCACACATGAGACTAGAGACAAGCTTCGTATTCCTTTCCGCAACTCAATGGGTCTTCTCACCTCAGTTGCTTTAGTAAGGAGCTCCGTAAACTGGTCGGGAGCCGCCTCCGGATCCTCCGCTTCCTCCTCCGTTTCCTCCAGCTCCTCCACTTGATCCTCCTCCGTTGGCGTTGGCGTATCGGATGAAGTAAACCTCTGGCTTGCTTGGAGTTCGGGAAGCTGGGGCTCGGACTTGGATGTTCGAGTTGGCCTCTCCCTTCTTGAGAAGGACGTAGACGAGGGTCTTCTGCTCGTTCTGCTCTGGAAGGATGACTTCAGTTTGTTGTTGGGAGGAAGCGGATGGAGTCTTCACGAAGATGATGTTCACGTGTTTGTCTTGTCCTCCTGGAACTCGGATGACTCGGGATTGGGAGTCAGTAGCTTCATCAGGAGCAGCATGAACGTAAACCTGAGGCAGTAAAACATTTCAAGTGAATTAGTGGGTCAATTTGAGAGTAAAGTGATGAGGACTTACGTGTCGGAAAACTTGTCCAGCACCACCACCACCGGATCCACCTCCAGCTCCTCCACCGAATCCAGACCCACCGGAAAGTCCTCCAGAAGAGAATCCTCCGAATCCACCGCCTGAGGAGAATCCTCCGCCTGAGGAGAATCCTCCGGGAACTCCGTATGCTGGAGGCTCAGCCATAGCCACGGCAGCCAAAGTTAGAACCTGTAGTGTTTCAATGAAAACCCCGTAAGTATATTTTGAAAACCCGAATGGTTTTTCTTGCACGTTTCAGAAGTTTAGAACTCTTAGATGGTGAATTTCTTACCAAGAAAGCCTTCATATTGGAAACGATTGGATAATAGTGAACTGCTGTTCTTGTGTTTGTTGGAGGAGGTAGAAGTAGACAATGATGCTTTGACCTAAGGTACACTCGCTTTTTATACATAAATGCAAATCCATTAATTGCTACCATATCCCTTTCACTACCTATGAGTGAGTTGATGTAAATCTTTCTAAATACGCTAGACAATGAAGCATGCCTACTACCAGCCATTGACCATCTCTTACATAAATCTTAAGAGAAAGATGAAGATGTTTTTGGTGCAAAAATATTCATTTTCCGCATATGATTAAGTTTGCATAAATAATCCTATAAAATAATGAGACGATAGGTATCTCGTATCAGCCTAAAGATGAAAGTGGTGATGAGCAACACCAATAATGAACTCATCTTGCAGTCTCTTCCACCTCGACGTTAATTTAATGACCAACTCGATACGGATTGAAAGTGGAGATCATCGTCATCGTCAAGTGGGTCAGCAGTCAGGAGAAGCCGCAGCAAAGGAAGAACCAGTTTAATTCTTCACACGAGACACGAGAAGTACTCATAGGCATTACTTCTCTTTCGTTCTGTTTCCTGTTTGCGGACATTTCGATGTATGAAGATTTTTGAAGACGATATTTGCATAAGACAATGCACGCAAGGCAAAGATGCAACAATTTATGTCATAACAGTTAAGCATTATCGTTTTTTATGTCTACTGGGGTGATAATCTATTATTATAATGTTATAAGAGGCTTTATATACAACGAACGTGTTGTTTATTGAATAAAAGGAATTTTTTATCTTTAGAGTGTAGGTGGTTAGTCTGGGAGATTTTTATTGAATGTCATAAAAATTTAGATACGCTGAAAAAGCTCTTCCTTATAGGATGAAAGACTGCGACATCATTACATAGTTATCAATTCAAGTAAGATTGTATCATGTAATAAGTAGGTACGTTGCGCAAGCTTTATTATGGAAGATTGTGGGTGACAATAGGTCAGTCTTTTTTAAATATTGTGTCGGCGTTTTTAAAGAATGAGTAAAATAAGGAGTCATCATATAAATGTGTGCTTGTTTTGAAGAGATAGATGATCCGGAGGAGACGATCAGTAGAAGAGGTCAGCTGAGTGACACGATGATTGTTGTGATTACAATACGATAAATTGATATGGAATGTTTTATAGGCTATAATATAAAGTTCTTGGACTTTTGTTGATTAAGCAGAGAGGGCAAAGATGTCAAGTCTGGTTGAGTATGCAATATTTTTGGATATTGAAAGCTTCTTAATTTCTTATTATCATTGCAGCAGTGGCAATAAAACTGTTTTCTGTTAAAAGAGCTTTCCATTCGTGGAGTTTCACTTAAGTATGCTACCTTAATTTTATCTTATTTTCTGTCTCGTATTTCATTTATTCGAATATTTAAGGTTTATGAATACAAATAGCTTATTGTATATATAAACATATAATTACATTAATAATAGATTAGTAGACAGGTTCTGAATGCATGCTACGCTACCGAGTGAGTGTACCCATGCGAAAGAATTAATTTGTCGTTCAAAAGTTATTCGTCTCTGACCTAACAGATTAGAGTGTATCTTGTGTTAGGATGAGCTATACTTTCTACAGTTCATCTTGTACGACAGGTAACTTTGATATAAAATGTAAACATGTAAAGATACAGACTTCGGTTATCAGCCAAGTAGAAATACTCTAAATTTCGTTTCATTAAATTTTCGAAAAGGTTTATGGGCTTACTGTGTGGTGTGACAAGATAAGCTTTGGACGAAAGGAGAAGTACAGTGATATTTATTACGAGATAGAAACAGAGAAAGCTGTCTTGTCACAGTTGACAGTAATTTGTTTTTAAAGCACATAACCTGAACTTGCATTCTGGATTAGATTTGGCCAAAAATGCCAATCAGAGAGGAAGATTTTGCACTCAACATTTACTTTCCATACTGTTATCAGCAGAGCGAAGACTTATAAACAAGACGTAGAGGTATAAAAGCGGCACAGTGACGAAACACAGCGAGATCGAAGAAAGTGTTTAAAAAATAGTTGTATTCAATAATGTACTTCTTATCGAACATGTTTTCCTTGCTGACCAGAATTGATGCAAGTTATTTTTATGACGGAGAATAAGTAAGTTAAAAAATTTCATTTTAAGTATCAAAAAGTTCTTGTTGTAAATGTATAAT
>JAQGAC010001936.1:0-11900 GCA_034696585.1 Isotomurus maculatus
CAAAATACTCCTCCTCGATATTTCCTAACAGGAATATTTAAAGAAGTTACCAAGTCTACAACGAAGCTTAGTAAGGACACCAGCATTAGAGACACCTGCACAATGCTAGTTGGACTCATAAGAAAGGTTGAAGTCGCATTAGCTAAGGCAAAGGAAACAAGGAGCGTTTGGGATGTCGTGTTCAATTTGATAGTTCTTGTGGGTCATTTACAAAATGTGTCTGTGAACAAAGCTGAATTCATCTACTACATCTCCGTAATTAGTGGAGCGACAGAAGACATGTGCGTAAAAATTATTGAATTTCTTTGTCAAGGAATTCTGACCGAGACAGAACCAGAGCTTGGGGATGACTTAACGGAAGAAGAGGAATGTGAGAAAACATCAAAATATACTGAAATTGACTTAAGCACCCTATTTGTTCAAAGATGTTATTGCAACACCCTTTAGTGCTATTTATTTTGCGAAATGTCCTCACACAACCTTACGAGGGAGAGTTGGAACTGGCCTTTTGCAAGAGAAGTTTGATAACGTACAAAAGTATCGCTGAAAAAGGAGAACTCGGAAAAATAGCAGCACTCCATTAGGCAATAAGTTTCAAGATTGCCAAGGCTATGGTTGGCTACACAGAATTGGTGGATGAGCATGCAGCAGAACTTGTTGTATTCGCAAGAGACGTTGAAGACTTCACTTTACTACAAAAGTTGTACACCAGGTTGGTCATCTTAATTATACAATTACTGGGATTGCGGCTAGCTTATCCAATATATCGCTTGTGTGGTTTATAGTTTTGAGGAGAAGTTTGGAGTGATAGGGAAGCCCACCTTGCGGTTGTCTGAGATACTGATGAGTCACCTGGAATCCATAAATTCCAACAATCGGCCTGTGGATCCAAATGCTATTTTGGAGTACAAAGTAAAGGAGTACTTAGCTTACGTGGAACAGTTTGGTGAAAGTAACGAAGAAACTTTATTTACCGGAGGATTGCTTTACCTTCATTGTCTATTAATTCTCAAAAACAACGAATCGTTGGACAAGAAAAAGCACGTTGGAATTTGCATGAGTATTTACAACGGTTTGGAAGAATATTTGTTGGATTTAAAAGATGTGGAGGAGACGGATACTGGAGAATTAAAATTTGAGAAGGAAGAGGAAATATTTAAGTGCTTTCTACTTTTAGCAGAAGCATTTGGTTATGTTTATGAAACTTGTCAGGCAGCGATGGATGTATGCGCTGTGCTGCTTTCATTTACTGGTTACTTCGTTTACGTTGAACGGGTAGAACGAATTCTTAGAGATGTTGCTGAAAGAAGAAACTTGGTTTTTGGATTTGGTGATGAAGGTGCTCCTTTTCGCTACATCGTTTGTTCTGACGACGAATTGTAGTTGACTTTTAATTGATAAAAATTTAAATTAGATGCATGAAACTAATTAATAATAAAGAACGCTGGTGCCAAATATCTCCTAAAAGAAAGTACTCTTTGTACTTTTCAAGTTATGTTTGTAAGAACTTCAATCAACATACCAAAACTCTGCGTTTGTTTGGGTCTAATAAATAAGACATAAAAACATGTCATGCACAGACAACACGAGAAGTAAATCCTGTTTTTGACCTTGATTTGTTTGGGATTAGACTTTTACGTGATTGCTTACAATCAGAGGCTGTTCTATATGTACATGAAGCCATGTGGAGTTAAGTGTACATTTATGAAAGCTCCTCGGAGCAAGAGAAAAATCCATTCTGCGAATGAAATCAGATGTATAGTTTAGCCAACTAACCAGCGTATTTAGGACATGTAATCAAGTTTCGAAATTAAACACGCTACTATTGAAGTGAGGATATTATCAAAGTGTAGAACTCGTTTCATAAGGTATTAGGAATGTAGTATGAAAAGAAAGCTTCTGCTGTATTTATTATTGAATTCATTTATTCCTGGAAAAAACTCCAGCTACTAGATTAAGCCTATCATATTTTGTTTGATTAAACATTGGTTTCGAGTAATATAGTTGTAGGTTGTGCAGATTTTACGATATGGAATACCAATTTAAAGCATAAATTCGAAACGTGTAATCAAACATTTTGTATTATTCAAGCTTAAAGTTCCTTTTATTTTTGTTTCGAGGTTTGTTTTCGTAGTGTTTTTCCCTCAAAATATTTTTTGTCAAAATAAATTCTTACATTCGAAATAAATTCAGGTTATCTTTTACACTCTAAACTAACTCAACCACTACTAACATTAAATTAGATAGTTCACGAGTAGCCAATCGGGAAAATTAGGAAATTAAGTCAGACAAACTTGCTAGATTGATCCACTTTAAAGGTTTGGGTTTTCTAATTGCTTAATTTCTGTATGCCAAATTCCTGTGCTGAATACAAGTCAAGTAGTCCAATTTAGAATTTAGTGATAATATATCATCCAGTCCTGATATATTTTAAACGTTTAACGCGTAGTATCAAAAGACACCACTGCCCGTAAACATCAGTGGAATAGGAGAAATAAGATTCGACTATCATTCAAGTTTCCTAGCTGGTGGAGAAAAGAAGAATACAGATTTAGTTTCCAGCATTTATTGCTTCAAAAAATATGATAACTCAGAGGATGGTTAATATTTTTGGAACTAGGCAGATTCTGTGGGACATAGCCCAGCTCACTCCATTTAATTGGAATTACAAACTGTCTACATTAGAAAGGTCGTCTAGTCTTCACTTCATTGGATGGATAGGATACGGAATTGTGATTACACTTCTTACCATTGTGGCATCCATCAGATGTCTTCATTATCATTTAAATCAGGAACTGAACTTAGTTCAAGTTATGGCTGACCTGCTCTTTGTATTTGCAATGCTAATTATTATTTGTGCGATGCTGAATATCATCACAAAGCGTGATCCACACTTACAGTATTTCAATTCATTGATTCTTCTTGACAGAACTCTCAAAAGTAAGCTCAATGTTATAAAATTCGTGCATGGTACACATTCGAAACATTAGTAATAAAATTACAAAATTTTGATTATTTTCAGGAGAGTTCTACCAAAATTATGATAATCCTGGTGGCCGCTCGTTATCAAAGGTCCGTTCATTTAGAACAATCGTCAAGGAATTAATCAATACGAAGAGAATCAATTCCCAGTCTGTAGCTGAGGCTCTTCTGCTCATGAGTTGCACCTGCACAACTGTAATTCCATTTCCATTCTGCACTGCAATAACGATAGAAAAAGATGAGTTTGTTCATCGCTTTATTTCCGAGGTTTTTGGAATACAACCAGAAATCTCGTTACGATTCCTACCAACATTTATGTGTTTAGTGTTTTATTCTTTCCAATGCGCGAGTACACTAGGCCACCTTCTAAGCTCTACGCTCCTATACCTCTACTCTGTAAACTCCTGGCTCTCATTTCTCTGTTCTCTTATCGATAAAGATGAGTTCTTTATTACAAAAGGCAATTTGCTCCAAAGTTTTCACAAAGGGTTACGGGAAATGCGCCTCGTTCAAACTTACCAAAAGCTCCAAATGGTGAACCAAATAGCAAATATTATATTTTGCGATTTCCGAATAACCCTTCACATTGGAGCCACTTTGGTGTTGACAGTTTTTTCCCTATTTGGCTGCATTCGTTGGTCACACCATATTTCCCAATTGACAATACTGATTCTTTCATTCTTTGCGGGAATTATGACCTTAATTATATACGTTGAAATTTACCTGGTCTCAAAGCAGCATGAGAAGGCCAACCATTTTTTGTTATGCCTCAAGAGCCGAAATATTCGTAATTCCAGAATTTCAAGAAACGTAGCTTCTTGCTGGTCAATTAAGCTAAAAATAGGGTATCCTTTCTTTACCCTTTCTCAATCCTCGTTTTTGGAGTATGTTTGGAATCTCACGCAAAACCTTACTGACTTGCTGCTTTGCACGTAGGAAAAATGCTTACTCAAAAACTTTGTATATGATTGAAAAGATGTCTTATCCATTTTAAATGTTTTTACTGTGGCAATATGTCTCAATTCTTCAAACTTAAATAACATACAACGTTAATAAATGCAAATGTTTTAATAAAGAAAAGCATCCATACTAATATTGTTTTCATTTTTACTTTCTAGAACTTTGCGAAAAGTTCATTCATAATGAAAATGGGTATATGTCAATATAAGTTTATTGTGCCAATTTGTGTGAGCATAGAAAAGTCCAGAATTGAGTTCCTTTTTAAGTTTTTTAATCGATCTAAATACAAACATAACCCTGGCAATTGAGTAAACAATACTAGCCGGTACTAGGATAAGGCTTATATGTGGTGCAAGAACAGGAACAAATATGAACGTAATCCTTGCAAACCTGCAAGTTAAAACGATAGGCAGCTCAAACAGGAAACAGATTTAAATCATCATTAATTCGCTACTGTGGAATTGTCGAAGTGGAAAAGGGATGGAGTCGGGAAGGACAGTTTCTTATCCTAAATAATAAACGACGGAGTGTAGTGAAGTTGTGTGGAAGGGAAATAGTTCATGAATTTTTAACAATCCATACACTATTCTGTCCTGGTTCTTAGTATTCATTTACGTGCTTAATTCCTTGTCACCAGCATATACAAGAGTCACCCAGCTTTTTCGTCCTTTGAAGCATGAAAACACTTATGGCTTAATTTTAGGATTCAAGCCTTTCTAAGCTGACAGTAAGCAAACCGAATTATTCTTTAAAAGAAGCTCGGTGCAAGTAGAATTAAAATTTGGTGCATTCAGTCCTAATGAATATTAAACCATATAGGAAGAAATAACTCAGCACAATAGCGTATTATTTATTGAGCCATCACTTAAGTCAGAACTTAAAATGTGTTACTCTGGCCTATGGCAGAAAATACAACGATTTCTTCTGAAGGAACTTGGTCCAGCTTTATGATTAGCCCAGGGATACCAATATGCAGTAGTTCCTTAAATCTATTGGCGATTCCATGCTTTCATAGCGAACTTAATAGGAATCTTTAATTAACTCCTGTGCAAAAGATTTCTTGTGGAATTCGTTACAAGGTAATTAGTTGCTTAATACAGTACATTTGTGATAATTGAAAAATGAGTAAATAATATTTTGACACTTAGACAAGTAGTGTGGTGTATTTGCGCGTGTCTTTTTCTGAGTTTGCATAAATGCATCTGAGCGCTATTAAAGATCGTCTTGTGCCGCAGTGGCTTATGTAAAAAAAATGTCCGCAATTTGTGCACCAAAGTAATTCACATCAGCTAGGAAATCTCACCTCAGCTTAACGTGTACAGAATCGCGGAGACATAAAAGCTAGGGCTATAGACTATCAAGTTCTGCTTAGTTATGCAGTTCTCATACTGGTAGTCTCGTCGTATAGACAAGGGAAGCTCTAAAAGAATCTCAAGTCAGGGTACCTCCCTCGTACATTTACGCCTTACAATGAGATGCCTACCCCGTACAATCACCGAGCCGGGTAGGAATAACTGACTTACTGAGCCCGGGAATCGAACTCGAGCCTTGAGGGTAACCTTGAAGTCGCACGCTCTATCCCATTGCACCAACTCACCTGCTTGCCTGCTTCTTTCAAAATGTCGAGAATTGTTACATTCTTGATTTCTCTACAGCACGTTACAGTCTATTGTAACAAAAGTTATAGCATAAAATTTTGGGGATCGTGCAATACCAATTAAACTTCTCAGAATTACAATTATCAGTAAATTTTCGGATTGAAATCATAGCTTTATCGGGTGAAACTGACTCAGGCAGTTCCGCAATTGCAAATTGTGTGCTATTTTTTTATTTTATTGATTCAGCTGTTGCGTGAATACCGATGGCCAAATACATAATTGTTTAAGCTAACTTTTACACTGATACTCGTGTTTACAACAAAAGGAGTTGCTACAAATATTATATTAGTATGCCAATAGTTCACATACACGCAGCTCCTGAGTTATTTGATATTTTACTTTCAATTCCATTACTTTCAATTCCTTATTTCCAATTGCTTTACTTTCAATTCCTTATTTCCAATTGCTTATTTTCAATTCCTTATTTCCGATTGCTTTACTTTCGATTCCTTTACTTTCAGATCGTTAATCCTACATGTACATATAATGGTGAAATAATGCTCGATGATGGGCCGAATTCTATAGTAACTACCCAAAACTTGTGCCATGGCTTAGCTTTACGACACATGTAAATTAGCTTGGTCGTCCATTATAGTAATCAATATTTCTGCACTGTTCAATCGACGAAGTTTTCTAAATTTGGATAACATGTTAGTTACATTACATGCTTAGCACTATGAAATTGTGTCGTGTGGTCTGGTGACACGGTTAATTTGTGGAAATAAACTAACTGTGTCCTTCCAAACAGGGGAAATGGAATACTTTTGAAACAATTGGTTGAACTAAAAAACGCAAATTATTTTATGATGCATTATTAACACGTACACTACAGATGGCTCAACGGTTGTCAAAGATTATGTGATGAGTTTGATTTCAATGAGCGTGGGTCATGGGTACATATGTATCATGCATGTCTGTTTTCGTGCGACACAAGCAACACAAAATATCAGTAGATTCAATTGGTTAGATTCATTTTCATATTTTGTTCATCACATGTTTTATCCCATGGAAGATATTTCTTGCCTTAAGTTAGCTTTGTCTTTTCTTGAACTTAAATACAAGTGTCTTAGCTATTGATGCTAAAATTATACCTCCGGCTCGTATTGAACAGAATTACTGTAGTTTACTTGTATTTGGCGCCAGACAAAGTCTGAAATATTTCCTAACCTTATCGAGTTCAAATAATGAATTATTTTGCAGGCGTTACATGCCTAACACAAGCTCTCTTATAAGTGTAGAATTAATTTCTGCATTTCTTCGCTCTTATTTTCTGCTTTAATTGTGGCATTCTGTCCTTACGCTGTTTCTAAAACACAGTTAATATGTTTTTGCTTATTTCACCGGAGATGATTTGAGCAGATATTACTTGCTTCCTTTTGCCTAGTATGTATTTTATTAATGAAACCACATTGGACTACATTATCATTTAATGTGTACTTCGGAGAAGTGGGCTATTACCTCCACCGACAAGTCTTTCACGCAGACCTTAAGATTCCTGGAGGATTACAGTCGACTAACATGTTGCAAAGATAAACAAAAACAAGCCAACCGTCGTAAGCAAAACTTATCAACATATTGCATCTCCTAAGTTTAGTCTGCTGGGTTTCCTTTGTATCCAATAAACACCCACAACATATCTATTTGTTGGCTGTGTTTGCTTCAGCTTAGAATCACGTAAATCTGAATTTACGTATTTTGGTATTCATAAATTCCTCAATCCTATAAAACGTTTACACAACGGTAAAATTTGTCGTTGGTAACTGTAAATTGCCTTCACTTGTGAATACCATTTCTGTTCAGAGTGACGACGATTTATAACCGAATGGGAAAAATAATAGCTGAGAAAAACACTATTGAAAAAAATAATTCTAAACCTCACTTAAGAATACTTCAAATTTCTCCGAAAATCTGCGCTTTCCAAAATCCTTAGCCTTAAGTTTAATTTGGACAATTTACTGGTCTCTTCCTTCAACTTCACTGTACTTTTAAGCTAAATCCTTTCTTTGTTTTCAGATCAAGCGGCTTGAGCAAATATTGTATACGCTGCAAAGTATCGAATAGAGCCATGTCAAACAAACAGGGTTTAATGTTAAAGTTAATGACCCGTTTGCTTAGGTTGGATGCCCGTAATCCGTTACTTAGTTTGTCATTAGAAAAGGCTTACTGTGTAAACTTACGCAGATTTCTAAATATCGGGACCCCTTTTGGGTTTAATTGCGTTACATGGAACGATAGTAAATCCCGCTTAGTTCCATTAAGTTCCGGCAATAATCATCTGAAGTACTGTTTACATTGCACCCTTGTTGCTTGTTTTGCTGTCAGGTGTACCGCCATTGCTTTGAACTCCTTTTTAAAGATCCTTCGATTACAATACTCATCAAAACCATACGAAATCGGAATGTTTGTTTTCTTTTCTGTTGTATTTGTACCAGTCAGCGCTTCTACCGTTACAATGGTATTTCGGTCATCGGACGCATGTTTCTGTTGCAATGCAATACTCACTTACGCAAAGAGAAACGTGCCTGCATCTGGTAAGTCCAAAGACGTAATGTTTTTAATAAGTTTACAATAATACAGGATTTGAAGAGTAATGCCAAGGAATTTGTTCTTGTCAGGATACAGCAGCCAATTTATTGTGATTACAAACATTCTTTCAATCCTATGGAATTTAGCGAGCACAGGCATGACGCTTTTCATGTTCTTAATTGCTGCATTCTTTCCCTGCATGCCTCCATTCTTTGGCTCGTTTTTCTCGAACTGTGAAACAGCGGCTTTGTTGCAACGTTTAGTAGTCCTAACAATTGAAGCCATTTCTCACTTCTTTTGCATATACTCAGGTATATTGATATCAGCAATGCTGGAATTCCTTGGGATTTTCATTTTAAATGAATACGTAAAATCTGTCTCCAGGTAAGTAAAACACGATTGTTACACGTTACAATTAGTTCATTAACTTACGTAAATAATTTATGATACCCCTAATCTTATGTTTAATAGTTATGTGCTAATTACAACAAAGATAAGGAAGTATAAGGAAATATCCCTGATGATTCGTGGATTCAATAAAACATTCTCTGACTGCATTCTTCCTTCGACACACGGAGTAGCAGTCTTTGTTGGGTTTTTCAGTCTTTTTGTACTAATTAGCTTTTCGAAAGAACTGCCACTTCCCGTGTTTTTATTCTTCGTGGCGGTTGCGGCTTTTGCTTTCTTTTACAACGTAGTTGGGATTCGAACTGCAGGAAACATTCACCTCAATTCACGACTGCTCATCATTAAAATCAAGCAAAGTAAGCAATGCGTTTGTAGCAAATACACAAGAATGTGTGCAAGATCCCTTGGAGAACTTCGGGTTATGTCTGGGGTTTCCAGTTATTATGTAACAACAACGTCATTAGTCTCGCTTCAGTTTACGCTTTCAATGTTAATAAATCTTTTACTTGCTGATAGTATTTAAACAAAAACGATTATGTTTCCAGTCATCATTGTGATTCGATAGCCAAAGCTCAAATGCATTTAGAACATTAAGATGCTGGAATTTAATGAACCCAGGGAACTTAAATATTTAACGCTTTGCTCAAAAAGAAAATATTTGAAATAAACTTACCTAAATTATTATGGGGAAAATATAGAAGTTTGTTTCATTTATCTGCTATCCAGCAAGGTCAGCAATGAGCGTGATGTCTGTGAATAAACGAATATTCTAATTCTTTTAAATAGTTTATCGCCATGCAAATTATAATGACGCATAAGAACTCATATTTAACCTTGCAAAATGTATTGACATGTGTCACCTCGGTTCAAAGAATTAAGTTACATCCACATACGTGTAACTATTTCTTCAATAATTAACTAACAGAAATCGTTGCTATGTGATTCTGGTACATATTTACGGAACCAACAACAGCAAATACTACGATGGATTTGAACAGCTAAAGAAGAGTGAAGGGAAGTGAAGGACAAAGTTTAAAGAAGGAAGCGAATGAAGGTTGCAAAAAGAGAACGCAAAAGAATTGCATGTCTGCTTTGGGAATCAAATATAGAGCAGCTATAAATTATTCCTTGGAGGTGAACATCATCGCAGGAATTGTGATTATTTCCATTGTCGCTAGACAGTTAATTTGAACTCCAGGAGCCAGGAAGGACAGTTTTACGTACTACAAGGTAAAATGCGACAGAACATGTTATTCTACGGAAGCAGGTACTTTCAAACCGGGTGGCTTAAATTGTCTTTTTAGCCCCATAGCCTTTTCCATTGAGCTTTATTGTGCTAACGGTTTTGGAAGCTAGTGACACAAAAAGTAACAAACACATTGCATCAAAGTGGCTGGATAATTTTATGACACTTTGAAAAAATTCGCGTTGTTAACATACTCGGAAAATTATCAACTGAGTTCAGAATTTCGCCAACAAAAATTTAGGTACAATTTTCGTAAAGTTATAACTTCGAATCATGGTGGGGAAGAAAATGGGTCGACCGTTTATTACATTATTTGAGCTGTTATGCTTTTGGTTGTGACAGTGTTCTCCTTGTTTGGCTGCATTCGTTGGTCGCACCAAATTTCCCAATTGACAATACTAATTCTTTCATTCTTTGAATTATAACCTGAATTATGTACGTAGAAATTTACTTCGTCTCAAAGCAGCATGAGAAGGCAAATCGTTGTATGCGATGTATGACAAGCCGAAATATTCGCAATTCTAGAATTTTAAGAAACGTGGCTTCCTGCTGGACAGTTAAACTAACAATAGGGTATCATTTCTTTGCCTTGTCTCAATCTTCTTTTTTGGAGTGTGTTTGGAACCTCACGAAAAAGCTTACTGACTGCTTTCCACATAGGAAAAACGCTTACATAAAAAATCTGCTTGTGATTGTAAATGCGTCTCGATATTTAATAAATAAAAGGTAAAATAAACAATTGCAACTGTTTTATTTAACAAAAGCGTCTTGTGTTTCAATATTATTTTCTAGTGTATCGTCATTCATTTTGAAAATGGGGAAAAATTTTGTGATTCTCGGTTTACATGTCAATATTGGTCCGTAGTGGCAATTAGTTAACTTATACTGGAAGGCAAGCATTTATAAAGAGAGCAAAATAAAGGATTTTAAAATTCGAGGCCAATATGTGTGAGAAGAACAGGAACTTACAAAAGCATAACCATTGGAAATTAAAACGGCTTTGAATCACCAGTTATTCGATATTATAGTGCAGTTGCCAAACAGGTAAATAGAATGGAGCCGGGAAGGATAGTTTTTATAACAAATAATATGCGATAAGATGTCAATTCCTTACGGACAGGGAATAGTTCGGGGAACGGTTAATAATGCATATATTTTTACTTCCTGCTTCGTTCTGTTTACATATATGGTTAATATGCTTGTCACGAGCATATACAAATGTCACTCGACTTTTCCGTCCAAGGATGCATAAAACTCCGTCGGGTTCATTTCACGATACCAACCATTTTAAGCTGACAATAAGCTAGTTCAATTACTTTATTAAAGATGCTTAGTGTAAATAAAAGTCGGTTTTTGTGGACGTTAAACCGCATAGGACAAAATAACTCCCAAAAATAGTGATAAAATTATTAGGCTATCTATCATGCAGTTAAGAACTTGCAATGGGTTGCTTTGACCTACGGCAATACAAACAACGATTGCAACTGCAGAAACTTAATCCCGCTTTATGATTCGCCCGGAGGATTCATTATCAAGATACTGCTTTATAAATACATTTTGGTTATTTGTGCTTTGGATTGGAATTTGGAGCTCAGATACAATCGGATACGTCAAGCAGAAACGATAGAATTCAAAAACGAACTTGGCAACTAGTGAGGAAGTTATTGCATGAAATATGAGCATGAATGACAATAATTTTGACGCAATAAGCGTTGCCTTATTATGGCTACTGTTTGTTTTCTTGGATTCAACTAATGGTTCGTTAGATTTGTCTTCATTTCATATGTGTGATTTAGCTTTCGTAAACATCAATGAGAACTTACTATCCAGGACTCTGGTTGGTGATGTGATAAACAGCCATATTGAAAAGAATTATATGTCAGTTCTAATAATTATTAACGGGAGGCTCATGAATGAAAACATTCCAAACCGACAAATTTCCAGCAAATCTTGCTCACTGCATATTTTGCTGTTCCCACTGCAGAGAGATCGAATGATAGAAGTACAATCACAGTTCTACTACCAACTGCAACGACGATTTCACGAAACCAAATCCTCTGCTTTAATTTTGAAATTCTCACGTTCACCTTCATTGGATTTCGTACTAGCCGAAAATTTCG
>JAQGAC010001937.1:0-11895 GCA_034696585.1 Isotomurus maculatus
AATGTTGGAGGCAGAGAGGCCCTCTTGCATCATTCGCGCAACTGTCCTGTCCTTTCCCTCACTCGCAGGGAGTTTCAAGCCTGCCGCACACACGGCATGTTATCTGTGCCAGGTTGACTTTTACTCAAGTACCAGCAATCTGTCACTCATTTTGAAACTTAATTGGATTTCGAAAACTAATTCGTTGGGGGAAACACGTCATAAACATGGCGCAGTACGACCTCACGAGTAAAATCTCGGAGAACTTGGACCGACATTTGGTCGCTCCGCTATTGGAGTTCCTGGCGGCTCAAAATGTAGGGTTTTTGCTAAGTTTTAATTATTCGTGATTTGGTGTGATATGCATTTTGATTCTAAGTTGATTGTGGTGGTTTTGCAGATATACAACCAACAGGAAGTTTTGCAAAGCAAGTTGGACTTGCTGAGTGAGACCAAGATGGTTGATTATGCGATTGACGTCTTCAAGAAACTTCACTCGGATAAAGAAGTGCCGAAGGTACGTAGAGAAAGGATTGGATTTGTAGTGTTTTAATTGTACACTTTGAAATAGTGCATTTGAGTAGTTATATTTATGCTCGAATGTTTTGATGTTGAGTAGAAGTTCATGGACAAGAGGAGCAAGGTTGTAGAGGAGTATAAGACAGTCCAGGAGAGCTCAAAGGCTATCACGGCAATCTTGGAGAGCAGCGACTTGGCTGAGCAGATTTCCAACTCGAGAGACTACAGGCAACTTGTAGAATACCTCGGAAAAGCTCACAATGTAAGCAGGTCTTAAAATGGTTGATTTCAAGATTAGATCTGAATTCGTTTATAATCTGTGTAAAATCATTTGATTGTAGTTCAACTCGGACATGATTGACTCTATTTATGACTACGCAAAGCTGTACTATGAGTGTGGAGATTATTCTACTGCCTCTCAGTACCTCAATTTGCACAACGAGTTGGTCCCTAGTACAGACAAGGTATGAAGAATACGAGGACTAGAGAATTACTGCATCGGACCTCCAAAATGATTTCTGGTTTGTGTTAATATAGAATTATTTGAGTGGACTTTGGGGAAAACTTGCTTGCAACATTTTGCTTCATCAATGGGAGTATGGAATGGAAGATTTCGAAAAGCTGAAAACATTCATTGATGAAGATCCTTTCCGGAACGCCCTTCAGGTATTGATTACCCATTATTCATCTCCAAGCTTAAAATCGAAATGCAATTTCAATTATTTGATGTGAATGCTTGTTTTGCAGACCCTGCAACAACGAACATGGCTGCTGCATTGGGGGCTTTACTTGTATTTTAACCACACGAAAGGATGGGATTTCTTGGTGGACTTGTTATCTAATAACGCCAAGTATTTAAATGTCATACAAACAACATGTCCTCATATTCTTCGGTACTGGGCTACTGCTGTCATCATTAGTAAGCATAGCAGGCACTCCAGTGCCATGAAGGAGCTTGTAGCTGTTATTCAACAAGTACGCCAGCCAACGAGACATTTTTAAAGCTGATTTTAATGAACCTCCTATATTAGTAAATTCTCTCGTGTGTGTTAGGAAACGTACACCTACAAGGATCCTATTACTGAGTTCGTGAAGTGCCTCCATGTGAATTTCGACTTTGATGGAGCCCAACAGAAATTGAAGGAATGCGAACTAGTACTGTCGAATGATTTTTTCCTCATAAGTTGTTACAATGATTTCATTGACCACGCCCGACTTATGATTTTCGAAACATTCTGTCGAATTCATCAATGTATTAGTATTGGGTAAGTGCAAAATTATTTTTGTTTCTGCAACGCAACGCTTCATGTGATGGGACATAAATACAAACGCTAAAACTATATTCTTATCTCTTCTAGGATGTTGGCAGAAAAATTGGATATGACTACTGATGAAGCGGAGAGATGGATTGTCAACTTGATAAGAAATGCGAGACTTGATGCAAAGTTGGATTCAAAATTAGGACACGTTGTGATGGGAGTTCATGCCGTGTCTCCTTATCAGCAAATTATTGCCAAGACCGAGTTTCTCAACATGCGAAGTCAACTCCTAGCCAATTCCGTAGCTAGAAAACTGGGAGACAAGTCGTATCAGATTTTCTAACTAGTGTAGTTTAGCGAGAGTTGAACATACATACATTCAGTAGACATATTTTCTAACATGTCTGCATGCCCACAGAACAAGCCTAAAATCCATGTCTTCTGCGTGTGGTATGAATGATTATGTTCACAGGGAAGGATTTCTTTTCCTATTGAAAATAAACTTTTTCTATGTCTTTAAAGATACAATTCAATAGAATCCTGAAGAATAAAACCCGAACAGCAAAAAACTACCCGTTTTTTTAAAGCGCAAACCGTTGGTGGTAAACTACCATGCATTATATTTATGTTTTGGGTATAATACTTGCACTGAAATTGGAATCAAGGATAAGAATCTTCCTTCCAAAGCGACATATGTCATATTTCATGTTCGCCGATCAAAATGGTAATGCAAAAGATGGTAATCGATATTTTATGCGTTTATTATTGACAAGATATGATTGTTAAGAAATTACTGCATAGTGTCTTTGGACGGGCAGTTAACATTAGTTATCAGCATTTTAAAAATACTCAGGTTCAATGACTGAATGGTATTAAATGATTGATTTACTGTCATTGAGATTTTAAGGACGTAAGTTTTCTAGCTCTTGTTCTGGTTTCCTGTCTGGAGTTAGTATATTCGAACCACATAATGTTCGGAATCAATGTAGTGTCTCTTATAAGGAAAAACTCACAGATGGGCCTGAAATTCAAGTACACTTAATTTAGAATTTCAGACTAACCATATTCTATATTCTACGATTTTTGGCAGCGGTAGTACTTACCAAGCAGATATGTCCTGAAACTTTGGAGTGAATATAGTTTCCGTCAGAATGAACCACACCGTGGCGAAAGCGGTTCCAATAACTGCACCCCAAAATATTTGAGCCCATGTATGGTACATCAAATAAATCCTGGAATAATGAAATAATGTACGCATCAACATGAGGAGATCTTACACATCCGAAATGGGAATGTCAATAATGACATCAATTAGCGATACACGAAATCTTACCGACTGTAAGCAACAAATGCAGCAGTAGCTACGACAGTGAGGATGATTCCAACTTTATGTAAGTGGTAGAGAAGCCCTTTACCAGGATACCGATGAAGCCTAAAAAATTCACACATTTATGTATTTCATAATTCATAACAATCTAGCCTTCATATGCATATTTTAATCGGCTTTTAATTTTAATTGCTCACCTGAACATCGTAAAATATACCGAGTACATGGCAAAGAACCACATAAGTTGAGAATGGGATGAGGGCATGCCGAATTCGGTGTAGTTAGTTTTTCTGCGCATGGGTCTGGCTTCTCGTATAGTGTACTTAAGGACCATATTAAGGCCTTCATTGAGTAACAGTCCCATGAAAAAAGTTATCTGAACGAGAAGGAAATTATATTTTTCTAAGTTCAAGATCTGTCTAAAACGAAAACTGACTGCAGATCTTGTTTTTTTATCTTACTGTGTGAAGATCTCTTCTGAAGAGTATCAAAGTGATGAATCCACATATAATCGCCATTGGCATGAGACTGGATATCGCCAAAATTTTGCCCAGAAGATCTCCTACAAAACACAAATCATTCTTTATATCGCAATCACAGGGACATTTAATTAAAATAGTACCATACCCTTAGGATATTCCACGTGAGTTAGGGCAAACGGAGTCCAGTCCACTTCCATTGTCTCCGAGTGATTTATGTCCATGCTGAATTGCTGACTGTCAGTGGTTGATTACGTGTAATTTATCTATGAACGAAGGAAACAATCATCAATGAATTTCAAGCTAGCATGTCTTAAGGCATACAAAAGTGTTAACGAAGATTAAGTAATACTAACCAGTTGCTTCGTGTCTGGACACAGCGAAGTTTTTATATTCCAATCTCCAAGCTATTGCACACTTATGAGTTAGCCAGCTGCTTAATTTTCAGTCTTCCAGTCAAAGTAGACTGATCCTAGTGACTTTCACCCTCGTCGGCCTAGAACTACCATCAGATGCTCCGGATAATTTTCTTCTAGTGACGTCTGCACTATTTGCGAATTCCATGCGGCAGTGGTAACAAACTTGCCTGTTCTTGAAAGAACCTTTTCGTGACCCAAGATGAACTGACGATTCTCTAAAAGAAGAGGAAAACATCCCATAAATCCATTATGCATACATTGTACTGTGGGAAATCATACATTTAACGAATCTTCTGATATGCTGTTGTATTACGAGTGTGACGACCACGTAAACAACTCTATAGAGTTATGCAAGCTCAGCATAATTTCAGTCAAATGTGAGGAAATCCAAGCTCACAAAAATTGATAAGAAGTTGCAAATGAACTTTTGAAAGGTGTACCTTACCCTAGTTGTTGCAACTTTTAAGGGAGTAGTTGTGGCATTTTACAAAAATTACAACATACACACACATAATCTCCTTGTGATTTGTACGTGCATGTACCATCTCGTGGATTCAAAAACTTAAGAGAATGGTAGACACCTATCACCTAACTACCCCTTAACGAATAGAATAAAAGTTGAAGTTGATTGAAAGTGAGTGTTCATCCCTCTAAGATGTTTGTAATGTTAACAATACGATTATGTTATGAAGAATGAAAGAGACTATTTCGCAAGTCAAGTATTAATATTCAACAAGTCATTTTGCAGTCGCTTCTTGGGGAACACAAAAGTAAAAGAGATGCATCTTAATCTGACATGAATCACATATAATTTTGCCATTGTTCTCTGTTCTCTTAAAGCAGTAGAGAGTAGAGATTAGTAACGCAACCTGTGAGTAGATTTTTAGTGGTTAAATAGTATTTCGAAACAAGCATCGCACTCAGATTCGAGTCGATTTTATAGTTTTTGGTAACAATCTGGCTTTCTTTAATGGCCACGTCATGACATAATATCACCTGTATGTTCTCACTTCTACTGTCCCAGCAAGTAAACAAAATATTTATAAGAAATGCGACTTTATAACTACAGACGTACTTTTAGAAATTGATACATTAGAAAAATACGAATCTTTAAAGATATACCTGTGGTAATCCTAGAATCCTGGTCTTTATAGACGCCACATTAGAGTTTGGCAGATGATGATCAGCTGGCTGGATAGGTTGTGTGTTGTTTAATCCCTCGCCGGATTGAAGAACACTCCACTCGTTGGACTTGGATTTTTCTTTGCTTGTGAGAAATACACACGGGAGTTGGGAGAAATGAGTTGATTGCTTATAGTCACGATTGGATAGTTAAAAGTTACGCTTAATTACGTAATTAATAGACAGGTGTTTCATTTGAAATTAATTTATTTCGTTTTCAACTGATTGTTTCCGCAATGAAGACGATAATGACAATTAATATTCTACGCTCTAAGACTGAGTATAGTAGCTCTAACTGTTTGGCATAAATACAACATAAACACACATAATATTCTTAAATCTCTAGCATACGTTAGTTGCGTAAGGCTCTACTCAATATGTAGCACTTTTTTAAATCGCGTCGTTATTATTGCCCATAACGATGCTTGGTATACCGCACTAAAACATATATTATGTAGTTCATACACAATTTATTTGAATAGGTAGGTTAGTTAGTAAGTTACACTTAAATCTGTCTTACATTCTTTAAGTCGAATCCACAACCCACCACACATTATGTGTGGTTAGCACGGTAAAATAATCAGAATCTAAATGATATGACATTCAATATGAAGCTTATTAAAATATTGTTGTACGTGTGCATAGCTAAACATTAGGCTTTTGTATCATTAGGCTTCATTTATGTTTAGAACAGTTGGCTGAAGATCTCAGTTATACTTCGTTAAGGACAAATACTGCTCCAATGAAAAGTCGTACAAACACAAAGATCAGAGATCAAACACTTAATTAAACACATATTTGATCATTTGTAGGCGCTTATCTATAAATATCAATAGTTCTTTTCTTATCGTCGCTTTCTCTGTGAGTACATCGTTTACAGGTAAACAACAAATGGCACACACATTTACACGTACGACTAAATCCTAAATACTTTCATAATTACTGTAGAAGTTTTGCATATTAAAAGTTTTCGTTTGTATGAATATTGCTACTGAGTGCTGTACCGAAGTTGCAAAGGTCACTAGCTAGCGAGTCCCTAAACTACAGATTGAAGTGTACAATAGTGTACATAGTGTACATACCATTTATTTTGTAGTTTAGTTTACATGTCATATAAAGTTAGTTACATCCCACAGTAATAATACTACCTAGTAATACAGTTTACGATGATACATGTACTCAACTTGTGACACTCACATCTATATCCTCTTTAAGACACAATATATTTCAAATATTTCAAAATATAGAGTTCCCTAAAATTCCAGATTCAAGGGATAGGCAGTTGATTTTGAACTACGAATGACGGGTGCGTAATAATTTCAAAATTACGATTATCTGAGACAGATAGGCTAGAGGAAGCAAGTGAAACAATGATGTAGGCCAAGTAGACCTTGTATTCTTAAACTACACATAAATCTCATACAAGCAAAGCCAGAATCCAATCCTGACAAAGCTTGAAAGACTGTAATTGTCAACTACATGTACGTTTAGCTGAGCTTAAAATCTGCCTCAAGTCCATCAACATTAGTCTAAGCCTCAAAAATTCAAAAAATATACGGAAATCCAATCAATACTATAGAGAGAGACTGTAATCATACACTATCATGAACAGCAATATGTGAGATACATGCGACTTGTTAATACATACGAATCGCAACTTTCATTATGCAGATACTGTTTCGACCATACTTTTCTTAATGATTTCACCTAAACCTAAATTATCTCCAGCAATAGATTCGTCGGATCCATTTGCATTAGTTTGCACAGTGTCTTTCGATGAAGAAACAATTTCATCGTCGTGATCAATTTGGTCTAAAGTTTGAAAGCCGTTCCTAAAAGGTTCTTTAATATTATCTTGCGTCGATGGGTCCAAACATTTCTGAGGAGGATGAGAGGGGTCGGGAATATGTAAATTGACGTAAGGGACGCCATTCACAGGCTGTTCTGTTAGCGTCTGGTGCTGGAAAGACATAGTCGTTGAACTTTGAACAGTTGAAGTTGAGCTATGGCCTCCATTATCGTGAATGGTTTTACTGAGTGGGGTGCTGGCAAACATACAGCCGTTCGCAACAGCGCTAAAGCTATTTGAATAGTCTGACTGCTTGTTAAAGTAATCTGATCCATCAAAATGCTCCGATGGCATGTGCTGACGGAGATTAATATTTGTATCAGGTACACCCATTGTTCTGGAAAATTCTAACACTTGTGGATGCTGATAATGCCCTAGGTCGGTCTGATGAAGCAGTGAAGATTCAACGGCCTGCGCTGAACTTCCAGATAGCATATTGTTGTGGTAGTGGGAAGAGTCTGGAGTTCCCAAAAATAATGGTTGTTCTGGTGTACTTCCAAAATAAAGTTCCCCGTATCGAGTCTGTGCAGACTGTGCATTGGTAAGTGAAGGCATTCCGTTTAGTAGGTGTGGTCGTATATGGCAGTTGTCGCTAAATGGAACTTGATTGACAGTTGGGAGCATAGCTGCTACGGTGACTGGAATTCGGCTTTCTCCAGTGCTTTCGTTTGAAAAGTCATCACTGTTTTCTGAGTAAGAATCCTCTCGAAACGTAGAAAACAAATCCAAAGATTCTGGCCGGGGTGCCGCACTTTGGTGCTCGTTGTGGGGGAAGCTACCAACATTCAGGTGATTATCTTGAGTACCATTGAAGCCATCAATATTCAGCGATTGTCGAGTGTTGAAATGGAAATTGGTGTAGCTGCCAATACTAACGCATGATTCGAGCTCCATGCCAGAATCAAACGAAACGTCTCGAACAAGATTACCTCCTCCGCTGTATTGGTGAATGCTAGTAGCGAGAGATTGTTCTTCTGGTTTGTAGTAGCTGCTCGGTCCTTGCCCACTCATTGTGGAACTATTAAAGCTTGTACTATCGCCCCAGTGTTGCATTGTGCTACTTGCCGCATGTGGAATACCGTAGTTAATATCATGATTCGGACTTACACTGTTGACACTACCAATACTTGAATTCGAGTACGGAAGAACCGAAATAGGCGAACTGCTCGGATGCCCGGTCTCAGAGTTACAACTCATCTACGAAAAAAATCAACAATTCACACTGTAATTATAACTGCCCAAATTAGATTTGTCGCAAAAATCGTTCATATTATATAGTTACCGATGCTCAATTAGTTCAGAATCGATCGACTGTCTTTAATTGACCTTTGGTGTCTGTAAGATTCATCGATTTGAATCAAGAAATGCGATTGAAAACAAAAAATAAAGACTGCTACAACATAATCAAGTGGTACAATAAACCTCCCAACTGATCTTTATTCATTTAGGAAGCTTGAAACATCTTTATAGAATATCTATTTTTGCAGACTCATAATTTATTATTCTCAAATCTTCATTATCGGTTTTCTGTAAAATATCTGTAATAATAATGACAGAACATGCGAGATACCATCAAATCGTAAGTTTTGTCGTAATATTTAATCTTTCTCGAAATACAAATTATATTCATCATAGGGAGATCAGCCCCCTTCGAAGGGTCAATAGTAACAGATAATTCAAGGAGCGCATTGTGTTTACTTACAGTCTCTTCTGTTCTGGCATAAATAACGATTATAGGGTGGTTTCAAATACCTGTTCACTGTGCTTTTTCTCCAGCTCAATTCTCATCAGTGTATGAATGAAGTGAGTGCGGACTCGAATCGGGTTGAACTCTATTCTGCCGTTATGATTTCCACAGCCATCTTTTGTACACCCACATGGAAAGCTCAGTCGATCAACCTAAATAATAAGTTTAATGATTTCATTGTTACACAAGGGCACATTATCAGTCTTACTTGGCCATTCATGCAACAGAATTGAACATAAGAACCTTTCCGCTGGCTTTCTAACTTACCTGACATTTGATATCAGCTTGAGCACACGAACATGAGTCTGGATCACAGTAGACCTTGCAAGAGCACCCACAGAATTCTCTGGACGATCGGATGTCTCGACATTCATCCTTTTCCAATGAATCTATCTTCTTGACCCCAGCTTCTCTTAATAGCACTCTACGTTGACGAGTTGGAACAGGCTGAAGAAAGTAATATCCATCTAGCTCACTTTCCATCTCAGAGTCAGTGTCGTCTTCGTGGCTATCGCTATCATCTTCATCGCTAGATTGGGTTCCGCCACCGACAACCGAACTTCCCGAACTGCACCCCGGTTCGTCATCCTTTGTCTCAGACTGTACAGAGGAAGATGCTGTTCGATTCTGCTGTTGCTTTTTTATTCTAGTTAACATTTGTTTGTGCAGTCTCCTTTGTTCAGCTGTATGCTCAGCAAGAGAAAACTTCTTAGAGAAAAAATGTTGAGCAGCCATTCCCAAAGTGGATCCACCCTGTCAATTGAATCAGTTACAAATTTTTTCTATGAAGTAGTTTGCAGACGCAAGAATACATCCATACTATTCCATATGACACAATACACAATTAGTAAAAAACAAACTTACTTGCGATGGAACACAAGTAAAGCCTTGAGTACGAGGGAAGTAAAACACCGTAACTCCATCAAACGTAATATTTCTACGTTTTTTCTTCGGACTTTCTTGGATATCTGATGGGTCAGCTCTCCTCTTCAAAGCACTCCTAGTAGGTTGACTATCGAACTTTGGAGAATGCGGAGGAGCCAATAAATCCTCCATGTAAGGAACATCTTCATTAGCTGCATTGACCGGAGCTGCATAATCTTGAACACCCGTTTCACAGAGAGTTCCATCATTGTTATTTTCTGCGTCAGAAGGAGCTAACGCAGCAGCCTTGCTATCAGATTCCTCAATCGCTTCAACAGTCATCACAGGCACAGAAGCTTGTACTGACTCATCCGACCCTGTCTTATTAATGTCTTTTAGGGATACATTTGCTTCAGCAACAGTCGGTGCTTCATCCAGCACCACAGCAGAGTAATCTTGAGTCTCCTCGTCAGTTGGAATGATACCTTTAGTCACTCGGGGTTTTTCTTTAAAATCATGAACTTCAGATCCTAATCCTAGTAACTCTACATCGGGGGCGGTTAGATCTATGACTTCAATACTCGCAGGATCTCCCGAAATAGAATTTAAGTTACAACAGTCGTTTTCACTAGTCCCACTGCTACTTCTAAGCTTTTCTTTAAATGAAGGAGAGTCCACAGGTTGAGAAGGCGACCCGACATTTCCAAAGGGTGAATCCGGATTGGGACTTCCAGGTTTTCTCAAAATGTTCATATTAACTCCAGGAAACAACTTAACCGGGATGACTCTCTTGCCGGATGACGACGAGTCATTTGAATCTTCACCTTCACAACTTTCATGTTTGGCTGTAGGTTCATCAGTTTTCATGTCAATTTCACAGGAATCACTAAAAACGTTAGAAAGTATCACTGGAGGTAGCGTTCCATTTCCGGTAGTTTTGGCTAGCTCTGATGACCCAAGAGACGATTTGGATACTTCTGGCGACGAATTTTGTACTTCAACAGTTTTGTCATCCCCATCTCGCCCCTCAACACTATTCAGAGTATTGTTTGTAATTTCCGAGTGCTTGATGGCTCGTCGCTGGACAGAAAAAGTCACGGGTGGTGCTCTCATTTCATTACAATCAGTATTTCCGTTGGCTGCCCCAGTGTCAGATGCTTTAATCCCGTCCATCGTCATCCCGTAGCCATCAGGTTCAGGACACACACACTGCTCTACTAATGTCACGATTGAGTTTACTACACTACTAACGACATCACCAGTCTCAGCGTTATCCATGATGAAGGAATCTACAAATATATCAACAATATAATTACAACAACTTTATCAGCTATCCAACTATTAACTAACTATCTCTCATTCACTTAAAAAAACCTACCAATTTATAAGGTGTGCCTTGGTCTTTCGAATTCCTCCTCGTCTCGCAAACCGTCCGCTACATTGCGATACTGCTACTGACAAACTCAGCTCAAAGTATTTCAAATCAAAGACGAAGGTCCATCGTGCATCCTTTCCCTGGATGAGAAATAAAAATGTACATAATGCATAATATTTATTATCTAATCGAATCGAGTAGGACAAGGATGAATAAAAAAACTTGAGCGGTCTTCATTCCTTCCTGTAATACTCATTCCTCAGCAGCCACCATCACCTTCATCCACCACCAACACATCACCACCACCATCATCACTACTACTTGACTACTTGTTCTTAAGATCTCTGCTCAAGCCTTTTCTCCTACAAAAACATAAACCAAGTTTCTGCTTACCTTAAACCTTCACCCTTCCGGACTCCGGTCTTCGGTGAGCCAATTCGTGACACCCGAATTCCCCACTTATCCACTGCTAACACTTATCACCGTAATAAACCATAACTAACGGCTTACAATAATAGACACTAACTAAACCGTCTAAGTTATATCATGCATTGTGATGAGACATGTTTACGTCAGAACTACACGTCAGATAGGAGAGAGTACCCGTCCCCTATTATGCAATTCACTTTCCGTGTTCAAAAACGAAATCACGGTGAGAGGGACTTAATGAAAAAGGTTGAAGGTGTGGAGTGCACAATGCTGATGAACCGACGGAGCGTTTGAGAGTGAGAAACAATTAAGATATTTTGAGAGAGAGAGAGGAGGTTGGTGGTGGTGGGTGCAGAGAGAAGACTGCGCTCCTCCTACGATAAACCAACAACCTTACACACGGAGGAAACACTCGCCAGTCGACGCATGAACTCCTCCTGCCCATCCTCCCTGCAGGGCCACACCAC
>JAQGAC010001938.1:0-11894 GCA_034696585.1 Isotomurus maculatus
GTGTTCAATAAGTTTACCCTATCTAATCATATACTCTGGTTCATTTTCTGTGTGTAAGTACAATAGACAACTACCTATATTGTTGTTTCAGCTATTAGTTAGCAGGGAAGAACGTAAAGGAACAGTTATAGTCATTATTTTGTGTATGTTGTGATATAATTATTCGCATGCTTTATGTAAAGTCAATCATTGTAAGTGTAAGATTATATATGAACGGTATGCTTACTCGGTTGTAAGCTTATGTTTAAAAGTGAATGTACATTCGGGGTTGAAATAAAAGTTACTACTTTTTCATTTTCATGGATCAATTATGAATGTATTTTAAGGTCCGGAGTACGTTAAAGCACAATTAAAGAGAACATTTTGTCGTTACAAATGCAAATTAAGAGTAATCTGGAAGCGAAATCATTGTTTTATGGAGAAAGTTTAAATCATTGATCAGTCAACATTAACTTGACAGACTCTAAAGCTTTAGTAAGTTGTTCAACTTCTGCCTCGAGTGTTCTCAGTTTTGTTGAGTTTTGTTCCTGAACTTCCTTAGGTACTTTGTCTTCATAATCCGGCTTATCCATTGCTTCGTTCAACTTGGTAATCTGCTGACTCTTGAAAGAAACTTGCTTGTTGATTCTTTCTTCTTCTTTGCTCAAATCGATATTTCCCTGCAACAAATTATTTAAGTGTTTAGTTAGAGTAGGTCGTCTCTCTAAAAAACTGTAACTTAAGTCTTTAAATATTAATACCTTAAGTAAGATATAAACTGTGCATTTGTCGTTGACAATAGCAGCAGCGCATCCAGTGGGAGTATCCTCTGGAGACCCGACAACTAGAATATTTTTCGAGAACGACAGGGCACACAATGTAGTTTGTTCTTGCTTGAAGACATCGTCCAAAGAGGCATCAGAGTTCACGACATACGCTGCAATTGAAAATTATTAATGATGCATGAGCAACACTGACCTAAATATTCCATTACTATGAAGAAGAGACATTTATACTCTGGTACCTTCAGTTTTAACCTTATTAGGAATTTCATAAGTTGATCTAGTTGACCTGATTGCTTTAATGAAATGGTTCATAAATGCAATCTCCTTTTCCAAACTATCGTCTTCGAATTTCTGAAGAGTCGAGCGGGACGGATACTTAGCGACGCAGATAGAAGGTGGACGCAGTGATTTCTGGTCTTCAAATAGAGGAACTCTCTGCCACAACTCTTCGGTCAAAAATGGCATGAACGGTGACAACAACTTCAACCCGTTTTCAATGCAAGCAAGCAAAACATCTAGGCTCTGGATTTGAGACTGATTCAGCTTAGTTTCTGGTTTGCAATCCACAAACTTCGGTTTGAGAGACTCCTGGAATGCAAATTACAACTCAATGAGACAGATATGGATAAGGGTAGTGTTCCAAGAATTCGTTTAAGAATACATACCAAGTACACATCGCAAAGTTCGTACAACCAAAAGTTGTATGAGGCAGTAGTCGCCTCTTGGAAATTGTATTGAGCCAAGGAATCATTACATGCTCCTGCTGCCTTGCTAAGCTTATTCAGAATCCATCTATCCATTCTCTCCAAGCTTGATGGATCTGCTTTACTCTGTTGCAAACAAGAAACAATTCACAGTTAATACTCAATTGACTTCGGAGAAAGGGAGAAACGGTATCGATTATTCTCAACATACGTCAACTGGGCTGGTTTTACTTGGTTTATAGTCACCCATTCCCAAGTAAAATTGTGCAAATTTGACAGCATTCCATACTTTGTTGCAGAAAAACCGATAGCCTTGACATCTGAGAACATCCAAGTTGATATCTCGTCCGTGAGTCATAGAAGCACATAGTGCAAATCGAAGAGCATCGGTTCCACACTCAGGAATACCATTGGGATAGTCTTGTTTCTGTCCCAACTTTGCCTAATGATTTCATTAAGTCTCACATTTAGATGATTTGTTATTCTAACTTTATCATTACGCAAGTCGAAACTTACCTTTTCTACTTCTTTAGGATCTAAATTACCCTCTTCCAGCTGCTGATTAAGGTTAGCAAGGGTCACCCCTTGAATCACATCAATTGGATCAATCACATTTCCTAACGATTTGGACATTTTGCGACCATGAGCATCTCGAACCAGAGAGTGCAAGAAAACATCCCTACAAACCCATTGAATAAATAAATTGAGGTGTCAAAAACGGAAACCCAGGAAGTTGCGCTTACTTAAATGGTACATTTTCAGTCAAAGTTGATGCCATGAATATCATACGAGACACCCAGAAGAAAATAATATCTGTAAATCAATTCAAAAAATCAGTTCTTGCAAACGCACTCCATTGATTAAAAACATTATTAAATTTTAAATTATTTCTACAAACTTACCGTAACCAGTTTCCAGCAAATCGGTCGGGTAAAATAGCTGAAGGTCTTCAGTTTGGTCAGGCCATCCGAACACAGAGAAGGGAAACAAGCCAGAGGAAAACCAAGTATCCAGAACATCTTCGTCTCTGGTGAGCTTAATGTTCTTTGCATCGGGAAATTTCTGAGTTGCTTTCTCGAGCGCTTCGGTTTCACTCTCAGCAGCAACCCACTCGTCATCCTCTGTTGAACGCGATTAAGATTTAAAATACACACAGGGAAATTTCCCGATTCAAAAAATTAAAATGCTACAATTAATAACCTTGTCTGATTCCATCATATGAAATCTTGTAAGCAGGGATTTGGTGACCCCACCAAAGTTGCCGGGAAATACACCAATCTCGTATGCCTTCCATCCAATTTTGCCATGTTTTCTTATGCAGCTCTGGTTGAATTCTAATCTTTTCTTCTTCGACGAACTGCAGAGCTCTTTTGGCCATATCTGTGCAGCTGACGTACCACTGCAGCTTGAGAAGAGGCTCAACAATGTCCTTCGACCGTGAACAAACGGGAACCACCATGGGATTATCCACACAATCTCTATAAGATCCAATTTCCTTCAGTGCTTCAACGACTGCCTTTCGGGCGTCAAATCGTTTCATTCCCTATGGTTAGAATTACGTAAGATTAGACCACCTTTACAACTGCCCTTTATAGTTTGCAACTTTTTGGACAGTAGCTTACACTAAATTTTCCGCAATTATTCATCATTAATCCACTCTCATCAATAACAGTTACAAATTCGAGACTGTGGCGCTTTCCAATTTCGTAGTCATTAGGATCATGAGCAGGGGTGATTTTCACAGCACCTGTTTTTATCATGTTAAATCATTCATAACCAGTCTATATTGTAATTTCCCACTAGTTTTCTAATATACCTGTTCCAAATTCACGGTCAACGTAGTCATCAGCAATGATAATAAGTTCTCTGTCAACAAAAGGATGTTTTGCTTTCCGTCCAACGAGGTGCTTATACCGTTCATCTTCAGGATGAACAGCAACAGCCACGTCACCAAGCATAGTTTCTGGACGTGTAGTGGCGACTAAGATTTCGTCTTTATCGTCAATCTGCCATTATACAAGTATAAAGCTTAATATTACAGAAGGCAATGTAAATTGTAAATCAAAGAATAAAGCTTACCTTATAAGCAAATGTCGTGATAACTCCGAATTCTACTTTATCAGAATAACCCGGAACAGATAAGAATGTTCTGCCAGTCAGTTCAACCTTGTCTACTTCAATGTCACTAATACAACTTTTAAGCGTACACGACCAATTTACTAATCGATCACTTCGGTAAATCAGACCCTATAAGGTAAATCATCATATTCTATTATATTTTGGAACGCGAATAATGGCAATATACGAAAGTTTTGTTATGATGCGTACCCAATCAAAAAGGTTGACGAAGGCACGTGAAACAGCTTTGCACAGTTTTTCGTCCATTGTAAATGACACACGATCCCAATCAGCAGATATGCCCATTCTTTTAAGCTGCTCGTAAATTCTATCACCCTTCTGATTCTTCCAATCCCAAACACGCTTCGTAAACTCCTCCCGTCCTAAGTCGTGCCGAGTTTTTCCTTCATTTCTAGCTATCGTTTTCTCAACCACCATCTGTGTTGCAATTCCTGCATGATCACATCCAGGCACCCATAATGTCACCTTCCCACACATTCGATTCCTACGAGTAGGTCAGAAAAAGCACTTGAATACATGCACTGCACTACACAGATTGTTAATTAGGAAATTAAATCTAAAAAGCAAGTAGTTACTCACCATCGTGTCAGAACGTCCTCAAGAGCACACATAAGAGCGTGGCCTAAATGCAAAGTTCCTGTGACATTAGGAGGTGGAATAACCATTACAAACTTTCCTCGTTCTTCAATGGCATCTTCCATCGATTGACCGTTCTGAAAAACCAATGATGCAATACTTTATTCCTCATTCCTTCCGGTTAGCCGAGAAATAAAATTCTGCATGACAAGCTTGAAAAATATCTTACGAGTCCGAATTCAGGTTTGAAAAAGCCCTGCTTGACCCACCAAGGGTACCAAACAGCCTCAACATATCGAGGATCATACGCATCCGGCAACTTCCCATCTGACGGCTTCTTGTCACCCTTGGGAATCGCCTTCAATGAAGAAAGCAGCTCTTCCACGTCCGTTCCCTTGTCCTTCGCCTTAGCTTTATCCGGCTTTTTCTTTGCGTCCCCCTCACCAGCAGCAGCAGCTGTAGCTTTCTTCTTCTCTTCCTTCTCCAACAACTTCTTCAGTTTAGCTTCCTTCTCCAGCTTCTTCTTCAATTCCTTTGCCTTTTTAGCCTCGTTCATTTCAACAACAACAGCTTCCCTTGGCGTGTTCTCTGCTGGCATAGGAGGTTCCTTATCCGTGGGGCCGAGCACTGGAGGTGGCTCTTTCTCAGGATCTAATGTGAAGTAGTTGCGCTCAGTCACTGGAGCCTCCGTGGTATCGCCTGACTCAGCCATCCTTCTACCTGCAACAACACAAATGTCAAAATGATTTTTTCGCAACATACAGCTTTAATATTGACATAAGAAGCCAAACCTTTGCCTTCAACGATAGGACGTTCGAAATGACTATAATATAGTTTGATTAGTGCGTTGGAATGAAACGTAGTATTATGATTGTGATGCGGGGAGCTGATTTCACCGGATAGCCATCTGTTTGTGGTGCAACGGGAAGGGATTGTTGCAGCAGGAGTTGCAGGAGTGAGTGGAGATGTGAAATTGACGGGAAGTTGGGTGCGCGAAATCTCACGTCGCTCCGTGTGCCCTCACTCCACGAGTTGCTCCACACCGCACACTCTGCTCGTCCTCATGCAAAAACAAACAACTCCGGGAGTTATTGTTATTGTTCCCTCTGTATTAAATATTAACTTGAACACGTTTCAGAAACGCATTTATTTATACTGTACAATGGGGTCGAAATCGGCCCTGACATTTAAAGTCCTTGCGGAGTGTCCTGTGACGAAAGCTCGAGCAGCCCTTATGACGCTTCCCCATGGAACTGTTGAAACTCCCGTGTTTATGCCGGTTGGCACACAGGTTCGTTGGGTGTAAGTTAACATAAGCAGGAATTATGTCAGCAATAAAAATGTATTGCTTGCTTGATTCACTCCAGGGAACTCTTAAGGGACTTCTACCGGAGCAGCTTCAAAAGTTGGACTGTCATATTATGCTTGGGAACACGTACCATCTTGGAAATCGACCTGTAATTCAGATAAATGCTGTTCTTATTTTTATAAGAATAGTATAAATAATTAACAGCTTGAATGGCTGATTTCAGGGAATCGATCTTATCAACAGTGCGGGAGGTCTGCATAACTTTATGCATTGGAATCGATCCCTTCTTACCGACTCAGGAGGATTTCAAATGGTTTCATTGTTGGAGCTGGCAGAAATAACTGAACAAGGAGTGAAGTTCAAAAGTCCTTATGATGGATCGGAGTGCATGATGACACCCGAACATTCTATTCAGATTCAGAATACTTTAGGTGCAGACATCATAATGCAGCTTGATGATGTTGTGTCTTCAACAACAACTGGTCCGAGAGTGAAAGAAGCTATGGAAAGGTTTGTGAGTTGTTAGGTTCAGCTTCAATGTATGCAATCGCTCATTGATTTTAAGTGATACGGGTTTGTGAATGTCTAAACTCTTCAGGACAATACGCTGGTTAGATCGGTGCATAGCAGCTCATCAGTTTCCTGAAAAACAAAATATTTTCCCTATTGTACAAGGAGGACTAGACCCAGAATTAAGAAAAACGTGTGCTAAAGAACTTATCAAACGTGATACCCCAGGCTTTGCTATAGGAGGTTTGAGGTAAACCATTATATTTTACTACAGGTGTAGTGAAACTGATTTTAGAGATAAATCGTGACTGTTCATTGATTCTATCATATAAATCGCAGTGGAGGTGAAAGTAAAGATGACTTTTGGAAAATGGTACATATTTCCACCGATATCCTTCCTAAGGACAAACCGAGGTATCTGATGGGAGTTGGTTTCGCCGAAGATCTTGTAGTGTGCTCAGCGCTTGGTTGTGATATGTATGATTGCGTTTTTCCTACCAGAACTGCGGTAATAACAATTATTATTCATATAAAATATTAATCACATGTATAAGTTTTAGTTTTGAAGTTACGTGTTTTATGAATTTCAGCGATTTGGATCTGCCTTAACATTCACTGGACAGATTAACCTTAAAAATCAGAAGTTCAAGAAAGATTTTACTCCTGTTGATTCGGACTGTAATTGTTCGACGTGTGCTACATACACCAAAGCGTACATCCATTCCATTGTCACTCAAGAAACTGTTGCTTGTCATTTGCTTACTATTCACAATGTAGCCTTTCAGGTGAGTTTCTGTCCGTTCTGTTTCATTTTCATATTGTCGGCGACATTTATTTTATAAGCGTGGGGGTGTTTATGGCTGTAGATGAGACTGATGAAGAGGATACAAGAAACTATAAAGGATGGGACTTTTGTAGATTTCGTCCGATCCTTTATGTTAGGCATCTACCCGAACCGCAATTATCCTTCGTGGTCGAAAGATGCTCTTCAGGCAGTGGGAATAACGTTGTCGTGAATCAGAACTTTAATTATGAACTAATACTAATGAACTGATACTAATTCCGAACTTCCTATTTTTAAACTTGGTTAAGTAGATTCAAAGTAAGATCATTGAATTTGACAAGGGACAAGGGCGTTTGTAATTTATATTGTTTTTCTACACGTTAGGTTAGATCCATTTACCTTTGACATAGTTGTACGTTTAGTTATAAAAGCTTTAAATGTAGTTGAGCAGTTGAGCTGAGTTTGTTTTGAACGAAAGAAATAGTTTATTGCTACCGTGTTGCTGGCTGTATGTACTCAATAAACTATTCCCTCGATCTTGGATTTACGCTTTTACATTTTCTTGAATCAAAACCTCTAAAATATTCAGGAGCGGGGAGGAAAGCTACAGAAAATAATCGTAAGACTAGGCTCTTGTCAAGAGATTAAAAATCTAATCGTAAATACATCAACTTGAAAAAGGGCCTGAGTTATTAAGACGGAAATTTGGCAGAAGTGAGGTACATAATTTCTCATGGGCTTAAAGGTATGTGAAGGTTCAGAATCGCATGATGAGAAAAATTACTTATTTATCCTTAAAATTGGCAGCCAACCCACTTTCGTTCCAAAATGCATAAAACACAAAATAAATGAAGCGTATCGGTTAAGCTGATCCCAGCATCGTGCAAGATTGTAGTCAAAGACAAACCTCTCTTTTCACGATGTGTTTTATGTTCACTTTTTCATTCGACTTGTGTAACAAAGTGAAAGAAAGGTTGATGATGATGCTTATCCTTGTGTTCTCCTACTAACCACCCACAGCTAACCTGATTAATTGCCTTGTTAACGGATCCACCAGTTAATTTTGGATTGTGACATTCAAAGAATTTCTTGTGGAATGAGTTTAGGTGAAATATTACATGTTTCTTTGATTCTTTCGGAGTAGACAATTTGAACTAGCCATTATTCTATTAAGTGATTCTAATGAATTAGAACTGCTTTGTTGGATTTCATCAGTTCGGTCTTGGTTGCTCGAAAGACTTGTGGAAGATCATCTTGTTGGCATTCGTCGTGCGTTATGACTTAGTATTCTAGCTTTAAAGAGGAGCAATCAGTACAAATTATGGAAGGTGCCAAAAGTGAGATTAGTAAGGAGAGAGGCGTCAAAGGACATCGTGGACCTAATAATAGATGTGAACTATTTTCACTGCTCATTAAAGGCATCTCACTAAAACATATTCGGGATGAGATGACAAGTAAAAACTCTCGAAAAATAAGCTCTTTGCTCTGTATTTTGAAGAATGAAGCAACTTTGTGGGAACCGGGTTCGTTTAGAAGGTAGTTAGGTAGAATAAAAATGAACTGCATGAGAGCTTACGCTAATAATATAGTAATTTTGTCACCTTCGGTTCACCCCATTTGGTGGAGAGGAGAGCCTAGATTTCGCAGTAGTTTGGGTTCCTCCGACAGACATCATCACCCGAAAAATAATAAAAAGTGGAGGAGAGGAGGAGATAGGAATGCACGGAGGAAGCGATTCATAAAGACTTCCCACTTTGAGATTTTAATAATATGCACAGTTAAGCGTACATAACGGATCTGTGTTGTGCCACCGAGTTTTGCACATCTCTCATGTATGAAATGTGTGGGTTTCGTCTTTGTACCTCTCCTTGTTAAGTAGCGAAGATCCCGAGAAACGCTCACTCAGTTACGGTACACTAACCCAGTGTCCAATTCCACCCCACCGAAAAATTGTCAGCAGTACTGCACAAAGTTATCTCCGCACTTGTAAGTGTATGCAATGAGTATGGTGAGGGTGTGTATATGTCCTTCGATGGTGTTAGAGAGTATAGGAAGCTCATTATGACTGAGATCGAAGGAAGAAATACATAACGAAGATGTGACAGCGTTCGAAAATGCTGAATAATATTCCATATCTCGGTGCATCGCGGTATTCCTACTTCTCAGGTCTTTCCCTAGACGAAAGTCTCATTATCCAGATCTCTCAAGTCCGCTCCGGTTAGCCTCCCTCACGTTGTTGGATTCCTTCCTTCGGGCTTCCTATAGCGAGTTTCAAAATGGTAAGTCCTCTCTGATCAATTTTTTAAGGGATTTTACTGGGGTAAAAAGAAAAGAATCAGATGGAGAAAGCTGTGTACCAGCTCAGAATTTCTGGGAATCTTTGTGTTCTTTATAAATGGATTAACTTGCATTAGATGTGTGCAGCTGTGCACATTTTCTTCTTATAAGTCTCACTTTGAAGAGTAAGTTTAATTACTAGCTTGTGCTTAGCATTAAAGTGGTAACAGTGGTATAACAGTCTTACTGGAGTGTGGGGCGACGTGATCCTAACTTTCGCTACTTTCTCCACGATATGGTTTTTTGTGCAGCTATTAATAAAAGTATTGCTGCCGATAATATATCAATGATAATCTCGTTGTGTTTTGTGGAGGAGTTTAAGTTACTAACTTATCTACTACTAAGTTAAGTAGATAGGTTATCAGATACTCAAATGTGATAAGTTACTCAAGTGTGTTTGTCTATTTTAGGCTGACCCAGAAAAGGAAGCGAGTAAGTTTTCATACAAATCTCACACATCATCAATCAGTTCTACTTGAGAAGTCCAAGTTACAAAAGAAGTGACGACATGAATATTCTATTGTGCTTTTTCAGTGATGAGAAAAACCTTCCAAATGTTCGACACCGGAAAGACAGGCTTCATTGATGGTTCGAAAATCGCGACGATCCTGAACACACTAGGACAGAATTTCATGGACGAGGAATTGCAAGCTTTAATTGAAGGACATGATCCAGAAAGTATGTTTGGATTAATGAATTGGTCTTCTTGATTTGGCTTGAGTTCGTAATCGTCACCCACATCTCTGGTATTTATGATCATAATGAGCAAAATGTTATTTTACTTGGGTGGAAATGGTAGACGGTTCGTTTCCTCCTATTGTAGAGACGCGTAGGTAACTCAGTTTGCAAAAGAACCGTGAAGAAAATACAAGCAGAACTTTTTCTTATCAGAGTTTCAAAAGAAGCTAGAAAGGAACGGCGCCAGGAGTTGTCACTCAAGTATTTCACTCTTTCGGATATGTTACCTTCCTTTATTAACCATTCATCATAAACTAGTTTGGAAATCAGCCAGTATTACTAATACATTATCTTTTGTGGGAGAGAAATCCTTTCGCTCCGAGTAAAAAAAAACAAAATCTTCAATGAGACTTCATCTCTTTCCTGGGCTTCGTATGATGATTCATGTTGTACAAAATGTGGGACACAAACGACTACTCAAAACCACTTATGATTTGTATCTCAAAGTAGTGCTTCACATGAGTGAAACGGATTGCTCTTGTTGATTCATGTAGAGACTGGGAAATTGAACTTCGACGCTTTCTCAGAGATCGCCAGTCATTTCCTTGAGGAAGAGGATGATGAAGCTATGCAACAGGAACTGAAAGAAGCCTTCCGTCTCTACGATAGGGAAGGCAAGTGCTTTACACTAAATGCTCCAAGTCATCGCTAAGCGTCAATCAATGAAACGCTGTGAAAACAAAGAATGGAAGGAATTAAACGTGCCGTTGGTATTTGTAGGAAACGGATACATCACCACCGGGACATTGAGAGAAATTCTAAAAGCCCTGGATGATAAACTTGGGCCAGACGATTTGGATGGTATTATTGCTGAAATTGATACCGATGGATCTGGAACAGTAGACTTTGACGGTATGAATCTTTTTTAAATGTCCGATCTTCTCGTGTACGAGTTGCAGATCGCATATTTACATGTGTGAAAAACAAGAGTATTGATTTCATGTTCTAAGTTTCCACTCGAGGTTGCAAATGGTCGTGTTACCTTTTCGCACTCGTGTTCATAAATATTCTGTCATTTTCACACTCATTTCGAAGTCCCCTTGGGCATTATTTGTGAGACTTCGCAAAAAGGCTACTTTCATATGAGTGAATATTATGTGTGTTGCAGAGTTCATGGAGATGATGACGGGAGAATAGAGGAAAGAAGGAATTTGGCAGATGGCCCAAGTCAGTTCAAAAATCACTATCATCATCAACGTCTTCGTCACGTAACTTTTTTGTCTGCCACTTCTTCATGAATTCAATAAGCTCATCATAGGAAAAGCAGACACATATATCATTCGTGCATCCGTTTATTATTTTACTTGTCGCACACACACTCTCACTTGGACACACTTTGTCTTAATGTTCTGTAACCGACCTTGAGACAAAATACTTCATTTTTCAAAACTTTACAAGGAAATATCATTGGAATTTGAATGAAAATAAAATTGTACATAAGCTAAACTATTTGTTCTGAGTGTGGTTCACATATGCAGCAGTTCGTGGGTCTATTTATATACTCCTCACTGAATGTTTGATGATTATCATCAGGTCTCATGAAAATCCTTGTTAAAGTATCTTAACATATATAAATCTGAATTAGCATTATAAGTGCGAAGTCTGCTGATGAAGGAACAATAAACATTTCTTCAGTTTTACCACCAAACAACAACATGCCTCTATCACTCTTTCCATCCCCAAGATTAAGATTGTGTCAAGATTTCTTATCTATGAAAACTGCATTTATTTATTCGTGCACCTCGCATAATAATAATACTTATGAATGATGGATATCTGAGAGAGTCATCTTCGATGTCCTACGTATTGAGTCCATTATCATCCATGGAAATTCCTCACTCACCAAAGGCGATGATCCGATTCAGAAAAATAATGATTTAGCAACAGAAAAAACTGTCTACTCAGCTTATTACAAATTCTAATAGCATAGGAGTTTAAAATACAAACGAATTCCGCAGGATGAAATCTTCCTCAGATAACGATAGTCGCAGATATGGATATGGAAGTGGAAGTCGACACGGTGCCCATCACCA
>JAQGAC010001939.1:0-11890 GCA_034696585.1 Isotomurus maculatus
TAAAAAATACATTATTAAACGAATACTTGCTAAACAAGCACATTTAGTTTCACTAAGATTTATATATTTATTAAGAGACGGTTCAGCTTTACACCAAACAATTTGGGAGAAAGAAAAATTAATCCGAGTCAAAGTTGTAACATCATAGCTTTTTAATGAACATAATATTCTCAAAATGTTTTAGATCTATTACATAACAGTAAAAGTCTTGCATTAAGTCATTTCTAAATGCAGTCAGTACTGTCTTCCACAGCATGAACAGTGGGGAGATTCTTCGGATTTAGTGCTTCTGGTTGATTATTTGAAGGTAGGCTTGTATGAAATTTTTTGTCCAAAATGTCACTGTCGAGGATATTTTGTCTTGTTTGACATTTTATATTTGTCTTACGTAGCAGACTTCAATAAGCATGACAAAGTGAGCAAGAGTTATATTTTGTTGTAAAAACAAGCGGTATTTGCATACCAATAAAAGCACATTGAATATGTCCAAATGTATTAGGAAATGACGTCAAAAAGTGTATTCTGCTTCAGCATCGTCGACGACAATCTAGCAAATCATAGCATTTAATGATGCCTATGACACGCCAATGACCAAAGCTTGTTTACTGCTTCTTCTTCATAGACACTTTCAGAAATGAAAGTTTTAGAGATTAGGAAAGTTTTTTGATAAAGGCAACTACAATTTTGCTTTTCTTAAAATTAGGGAGAAATATATTTAGTTACGATTACTACAAGTTTTATATATGGTAGTTGTTAAGACTGCAGAATCTAATACTTTCGAAATCTGGAGGAAAGTTGAACATTTGTTGTGTCTATTTTCATTCCCAAGTAGATTCGTTTAATTTCTGATATAGTTTAAAAAAGGTACGATTATTGGGACATAACTTAACGTATTATAAAAGTATAATTCAATATGGACATTTTTAAGGCAGGAATTGCTCAATTCCTTTATACCTAGGGATTATTTTGCAACTGAAAAAGCCACCATACATGAAATCACCTTCAAGCTCAGATAAGAAAAACAACGTTCAACTTTGAATTCACGTATCAGTAAGGAGGTTCTTCTTAATTCATACGTCAGCTGGGTTTATAGCTTTCTGTGTGTCTTAAATATTCTTCATATTTTGGTACTTTCATATCAATCATGATTTGTATCCAAGACCTAGTCATCGAGAAGAAGACGTTGGTATTCGAATCCTTACTCCTGTTGAGAGACATAAAGAAGCAGCAATGATTCAAATGCCTTTTGTAACATAAAGCTACGGATTATTGATTTAGCTCCTACAAAATCATGTGGGGAAAGTTCATGCTGGAAGCCAAAATTGTGTGGAATCGTTAAAGTTTTCGAGAAGAGAAAATTAAAAAAACTGGAATGGAACAATAAATGACTTTTTACATATCCTGCTTATTTTTTAACATCGCAACTAATATTAAAGTTAAATGTCGTGACCAAATGTTTTCAAAGGAATTATTTTGGACCCTTTAACGAGAACAAAGAGATAAAGAAAATACCATCCATGTTACGCTGAAGAACATGTAAATAATATATATTCGTCTATCAACAATCGTTGCGAAATTTTTGTCCACATAAATCTACCTTAGTCCGGTTGTTTTTATTGAAAGTAGCTTAAGTTCTGTGTTTTGAATTTAAAATAAATCGAAGCAGTGTACATGTCGACATATCTAGAAATATACAAAAATTAATACAAACCAAAGTGCGCCTTGAGTTCCTTGCCAAGAAAGCTTTTTTGTCCAATATACAGAGATAAACAAGCCACAATATCTTACACACCTAAGCCCAAAGACATCCGCACAGATTTCAAAGACATCGTCGTAGTTAATGCCTCAGATTGAGAAATCAATCAAGTACTTGTAGAACCCTGTTGCCGTTCAAGCATCTTTGGACACACATTTCCTGAACGTAATAAATAGCTGTAGAAAAGGGTGAATTTTGTACACTGCAGGAATACCATTCGTGTCTGAGTCACACTATGTTCCAGATTCGATCTAACACCATTTCTCAAGTGATCTCAATGTGCACGTGCGTTCAAACTGAAAAATCCGATTTCGGTTGCTAATAAAAATTCGGTTTCTTGCATTCAGTAACTTCATCACAATAAGCCAGCCAGCTTGGTCTAAGGGTGAGGAGATTTGGTTCAGGGTGAGAAGCTACCACATCGATTCCTCTTAAGGCTACTTTGGTACATAGGCAAAAACTAGGTAGGTATCACACGGCTCGGTGGGAGCAGATATAGCGAAACGATAGTGTGGGCTCTTACTATGGTCACTACTCCACTCCGAATTAGCTTATCTGCCAGTACGGTCTGATGGAAATGAGATTATCTCTACCTTCCTGAAAGACACTTGTGGAAGAACATGCTGGATTGCGTGAACAGGAAATGTCTATAAAGCTAATTTTCAATTTTCACGAAGCTGGTTTCCATGATACTGCGTTCTACTCTTGTTTACTGTCATTTTTTACGTTGAATTCTGCTTTGAAGTTTGCTTGATTGGCTTCATTACAAATAAGTAAGGTTAGTTGAATTTTTAATTGCAACCTAATCTCTAAAGTTATTTAACCCAAAACAAGTGATACATAAGCCTGATTCACCCTGTATTTTTTGATGATTTCCAATTTCATGAGTGAAGACAAATCCAATTTACTTGACCGATTGGGAACCAAAGAAATGTGATGCCCGGGTCGACAATGAAGTCAATTTGAAAAATAGTGTCCCCAGTATTTAAAAAACATTGGTAGCCAGCTTAAGGACGAATTAGCTTTCTGCAGTTGGTAAACAAAAACATGAAGTTCACAGGGACGTTTTATTCCAATTCTACCGTAAAAACCTGGGAGTTCTGGCTTAAAAGCTTTATCCATTTTTCGGGAAATTACGAACACACGCTTCCATTGACGTGGGACTTGCAAGCAAATCTGATTAGATGCAAGAAATATCCAGTACTATGGCTCTTGTCATTTATTTGGTTCACACTTGATACATCCTACCAATTGCATACATTACTGACAGTAAACTACAGTAACATGAGTATTGATGATAGTATAAAATTAATTATTCACGGTGGGTCAAGGGCAGTTGTTCTTTTAGGTTACTTTAGCCTTCTACCTTGCAGACTGGGAGTGGAGTCATTTAACAAAACTATTGAGATACATCATACCTTCTCAAGTAAGTTGGATGTGTAACATGCTTTAACAAGTATAAATTCATAACTTACTTAATAAATTTTTTGATTCCCTCAGAACTGTACAGGCAGTCTCAAGAAAGAACAAAATTAGCACAAGATTTAACCAGATACTATATTATAGTCTACTTCGCAAATACTCTGCAACCAATCATTGGTCCACTGGTTCAGTTCTTGAGTGAACGTCACAGCCTTCGGTATTGGGGAAGTCGAGCCTTGCCACGGGAGATGTATGACTCTTCAATTGTAGTTGTTTTACTTGCGTTAGTGGAGATGCATATTTCCGCCGTGGCATCGAGAGGTGTGGGATACATTGCCTTCACCCTATACACTTACATCGCTACCACCACCTTGTGGCTGAAGAGTATTCGGTGAGAAAATGCATACAGATACATTATGATTTAAAAAGGAAATTTTTCTATTTCAAGTTCAAGCTTTAAATCTTAAGTAATCATAAATCTTTAAGGGTGACCAGTCGTCGTCTGAAATTTACGTCAACAGCAGTAATTGTGCAATCAAAAGTGTCCAGGTATACACAATAATATTATATAATATTATGTATTGTCCAGCTTGAAGTCCTATTTGTGTATGAAAGCAGTTTAAATGACAATGAAATCTCTGGAAATACTGTTACAATTTTTGACCATATGTTTTTAGGGCTTTGGCTTTCAGCATCAGAAGCTACGGAATCCTGACAATTCAAAATGTGCTGCACAACTCGTACTTTGCTCCGCTATTCTGGCCATATCTTCAATACAACTTAATGGTTGCGCACATATTCCTCAACGTCAGCTTAATCAAAGCCAGAGCTTGGAATTTTAATGTGTCCTATATATTTATGTTATTTATGATGGACATCTTGATATTCCAATTCGAAAAGAATTGCTTCAAAGGAGCAGCCCAAATTTACGATTTGTCGGTAGAATACAAGTGGGAATTGCAGCAAGTTCCTAACAAGTTTATTCAAAAGACGGAGAAGTCAATGAGACCTTTGAGAATTCAAATAAACTCATGTTATCATCTTAAAATGCCCTCGTTTAAAACTTACTGGGGAAGCTTATTAGAGTACACCATCAACGTTATTCTAGCGCTTTAGAAATATTATGAATCAATGTTAACAAAAATGTTCTCCATATCCCAACTTCAAGACTACTCCATAATTACGCTTCATTTCGTTTTATATACTATACAAGCTTGAATAAAATAAAAGGAAGCAATTTTGAGCTTTTGAGTAAGCAAGTAAACCCAGATGCACAAACGGTATCAATCTTCTTCTGTCTCCAAGCCAAATTGCTTAGGTTTCAGTAGCAGAAGTGTTGAGTCTTCTGAAAAATGAGGACTTTTTTTATGAATAAAGTATTTGTCACTACATACATTTTGTGTAGCTATATGGGGCCCGTTATTTTGTAATTGAGCCATTTTGATACGATTGTGCCCTGCTTGGGATTGAACCTGTCACCTACGGAAGGGAATTTGCCAAGAATTTAACTGCAGTTGTATTTACAATGGTTCCTTGTTTGCTATTTGGGTTCCTAAGAAATATAACGCTTGAAAGAATGGCTGAAATTTTTCTTGAGAAATCCAATTAAGAAAGTCGGGAAGTGAATCAAAATCATCATATACGATGATAAATGTCTTACCCTTCTTCCTGCCATACTTTTTATCGCAGTCAATATGAGCATATAAGCTCTGTTTGATGTCTCTCTGTCCCGTGTTTTTGCAATAACTCAATATTGCATTGGGTTAACCTACATGGTTGACAAATTGTCCACACAGTTGTCTTTAAAAGGAAAAGTTGTTTCAAATTTCGGAGTCCATCGTTTACTTTGGAGATCGGTAGGGGTAACATAGAATTGACCCGAACTGATCTTTTGCCTCCAATTAGCCGATTAGCAAATTTGCAGGATTACAGAATCTGCTAAGCATGAAGTTTTAATTCCAAGATTACATGAATGAGTTATGGGAATAGATTAGCAGAGTAATGAAACATTTATAAAAGCAAACTTTCCTGGAAACCTAATGAGAAACATGCATGTTCGTCCACGTTAAGTTGTATACGGTAAAGTTTCCTACTTCGATCAATATTGTCAATTTAATATTTTCTAGGAAGGAAAACCCCTAACAATATTACTTGTATTTGCACAAACCTATTTTCAAACTGGATTTGGTAATCTAATTAGAATGTACCTAACGTCACATCAGGCAGCCAAAACATATTTTAAATAAAAGAATTCGTCATGCTTTGATAGCGGAGTAGGTTTTCTTTTTCGTTTCCTTCAAATTAACTTTGTAACTTCTTTGATACTTAATAAGTTAACGAGAAGTGGAAAAAACTTTAGTAATTTTAAATTGGGCAATACGAACCACCCTAGTTTAATCAAGGACTGCCAGAAAATTTACTTCAATGGTTCTGGAGAAAGAATTTAAGGTCCTGTTATGTTAGAACATTCCCAAAGAGTAGACCTGAACTATAAGATTAGGCAAAATGTTCCTTTCCATGTTTTTGGTAAAAACCTGGGAATTTTGGCTTGAAAGTTTCATCCGTTGCACAGGAAACATCGAACACTCGCTTCCACTGATATGGAACAAAACATCTAACCTCATTGGAACTAAAAGATACCCCTTGCTTTGGACTTTCTCGTTTATTTGGTTGATACTCGACACTTCCTACCAACTTCACACTATGATAACACTCAACTACAGCAGCACCAATATCGATGACGCAATGAAGTTAATTATTCATGGAGGATCCAGGATATTAATTGTCGTAGGGATAGCATGCCTTCTACCTTTTCGATTTGGAGTGGAGTCCTTCAACAAGACTTTACAAATACATCATACCTTCTCAAGTTTGTTTGCGACTGCTTGAATAAAAGTAAAATAAGTGATTTACATTTTGAATTTTTTATTTTTTAGAACAGTACAAGCAGTCACCTGAACGAACAAAAATGATTCGAGAGATGACCATATACTATGTGGTGATTTACTTTGCAAACATTCTGCAGCCTTTCATTGGTCCACTGGCACAGTTCTTAGGTGAACGTCACAGCTTCCGGTATTGGGGAACCAAACATTTGACAAAGGAGATTTATGATTTTCCGCTTGTGATTATACTAATTGCATTCGCGGAGACGCATATTTCTCTTTTGTCGTCTCGAACTGTGGGATACGTAGCGTTCAATCTGCACACTTACATTTCAACCACCATCCTTTGGTTAACCAGTATTCGGTAAAGATGTAGAAATATTCATTTCTTGTTTTAAATAGGTTTATTAGCATTTCGTGTATCTTTATTTTTCCTGCATGCATTCGTACTTAAATTTTCAAAAAGCAAACTGTCATGATCAATTTTTTAGGCTAAGCAGTCGTCGTCTGGAATTTTCGTCGGCAGCAGACGTTTTGCAACCAACCGTTTCCAGGTAGAACAAATAAAAACGTATGTTTTGAAATGTTTAAGCACTAATATTTGTGTTTAAACAAATTTTCTTTAGGGTTATGTCGGTTAATCTCAGAAGCTATGGAACCCTTACAATTCTGAATGTAATACACAACTCGTATTTTGCACCGCTGTTCTGGCCTTATCTTCAATACAATTTAATAGTTGTACATATCTTCCTTAACATCTGTTTGATCAAAGCCAGAGTTTGGAATTTCCCTTTGCCTTTCATATTCATGTTGTCAATGATGAACCTTCTAGTTTTTCAATTCGAAAAGAATTGTTTCAAAGGAGCAGCTCAAATTTATGATTTGTCTGTAAAATATAAGTGGGACCTGCAGCAGGTACCTAACAAGTTTATTAGAAAAACAGAGAAGTCCATGAGACCTTTGAGAATTCAAATAAGCTCATGTTATCATCTGCAAATGCCTTCGTTCAAAACTTATTGGAGGAGTCTATTGGAGTACACAATCAACGTAATGCTAGCATTTTAATATTAAGTATGCAATTTTTCTTTCTGATCTTTCTGTGGGACCACTTACATTGAGCCCCGAATCAAACTACCTTTCTTTTTTATTGATTTCTGCTAACTCCTTCATTAAGGTCATCGATGTATGCAAAAGCCCTGACATTTATTCCTCGTCTTTGTATATGGGAAACCGTTTTATTAAGCATCAACACGAACGTATACAAGAATTCAGGAACCTCTTATTTTCCCTTTTGCCATTTCATGCAGATTTTTTCCTTTGCACTTTATTAAATAGAAAAGGGACTTTGCAATTATGCTGGCTATATAGATGTATCCATAAATTTATGTTACAATGTTTGTTAAATAAATCGTATTAATACAAGAAACAAGTAATAGAATTTCATAGGCTTACGCACACCGGAATTGAGATTATACGGAATGCCACTATTTGCTGACCATAGAATCAAAACTCCTCCGAAGGCTTGAAAACTGAAGAAAATTAGACTGACGGAGACTCCATTGATATTTTCATAATTGTCGTTCCTTCAAGTTTATTCATATATTTTTAAGAAAGTGGTTGCTCGATATTGAGTGAAAACGTTTCTCCTATTCATTTCCAGAAAATTGTGTGTGCATTCCTCCCAAATCTGACAAAATGTGTCCTTCAAACTTCCAGAAGCCAAGAAAGGGATATCATAAAAGCATGTAAAGATATGAAAGGAATTTAGAGTAATAGAGGTTTCATGAATATTTTATTTGGGAAACGATGAAACATGATTTGGTAGTCCGATGTATAATAGTCCAATTTAGTATATACTACATATTTTGTGAATGGTAAATGTACATGTGTGCTTGGAAATAAGTCCACAGGTAGAGTACCACAGAGTTGTTTCGGCTAGTTCGGTTGACCATCACCAGCCACCAGTTCAGTCGATACAACCAAAAGTTAGGAAGTTATCAATTTAGTGGGAGTGCAAATATCAGCGAAAATCTTAACTGTCAGATGAGGAGGATGGATCTTAAACATGAGCCCATACCCGAACGGTTACACGAATAAAATGACTCTGAATAGGAAAGCTTAATATGCTAAAAATGTAGCCGCTTTAATATAAAATTGTAGGTAGACAGGAAAAGCTGAAAAGCGAAGTGAAGTAGAACCTTTTTTCTTAATTTAAATCCACTGCTAATATAATTTCCATGATTGTTCAAGTTCAATAACCTCAGCTCCTTTTTGTCGAGATGTCGATAATATTAGAAATGGGTCACAGCAAAAATGCAATTCATGAATTCTGAATAGCGTTGTCTCATAAATGTCATTAAAACCGTATATTTGTGTTAGAGACGTAATATAAAATATTAAAGTTTGAGTTGCATCAAGTGGTTGACTCTCCAAGGTTTAGGCGACAAAAATAAAGGAATTGAATACAATTTGTCCTAAAGTTCCTATCAAATGATCGATAAAACTTTTCATAGGCGTTTTTTCTACGTAAGGATACACGGTTTCATAAAGAACAAAAGGTGGGATGTGGATTAAAGTTAATATTTAAGTCATGAAAAGATGAGGTTGCTTGTACTTGAAATAGGCTCTTGTTTGGTATGAGTCATCTCACCCAAGTCCTCTCTCACATTCACCTCCAGCGGGAAGTGAATGTTTGTCTTATTGTTTACTAGTGACCAGTTTACCTTTATTCTCCCTCGTCTTTTCATTGTCTGCAGTGACCAGTGTACCTTTTTCCCTCATCTTCTTCATTATTCTAATTGTTCGTTGGCCTATTTTATCTAATTAACTTGTCCTTGAACTGTAATGACCTTTCCAAAGGGTGGTTCATTGTAATAAATCTATCTATCTATCTATCTACCTGTGAGTCATCGTTCCCTTGTTCTACCAAGTCTTGTGCGTCATTCCTCTTTGTTTTATAGAACTATAAATGTGTGCCCCAACAATTCCCTCTTGTTCACTACTACGTCAACCTCCGCCTTGAGTACGTCTTTTGCCCGTATTTTGTGTGCCTTATCATTCCGTTTGAAAGTCTCAATTTGTATCAAGCTACTTTAACCAATAATATAACCTGACTTGACCTTGCTATTTAAAAGTACCTATTGCCGTAGCCTGTCTGATTTTACTCGCATTCTCTCCGCACCCAGCATTCAATTAATTCACGACGTTTCACTCTAATTGCAACAAATTCATGCCCGTGGCTAGGAAGCTGGACATTATACGCACTTGGTTGAAGGTTTATTTGACTTATAATTAAATACATTATCTGTGTAAGGTATTATTTTCTTAAAAGCGTTCGTAAATATATCTCAGTTTATAGATAATTCTCATGTAGAGTTATTTGCTTTTCAATTGTTAGCTTGTGCCCACAAGGAAAAATATGTTTATTTGCTCCAATCATTCAAGCACACTTCTCGAAGTTAACCTTTCTCTTTTCATTTGAGTAGTTTCTTCAATGGGGCATTTTGTTTGGCTTAAAAAGCATCTCATCTCTGCAGGTTCTTTCGACAGTATGTTTCAGCTTTATTTTCAACCTTACCTAATACAGCTAAAACACTGTGGAAATATTGCTTCAATCTCTTATCAATGGAATCCAACCATTGAAAAGTTCACAGTAAAAGGATCTCATCATTTAGAATGGGTTCATGGAATGACGATTCTTATAACCATTCATTGCATTTTGACGATAGTTGCAAATGTCACTTTTGCAACCTCGGAAGCTGAGTTAAACATGAAAATCGTTTCCAGCAGTTTAACTGTATTTGTTGCAGTGCTTGCTCGATTGCGGATCATCCACTCTTCGTCAAGACACACACAGGCCGTGGTTCCATTACTGAATGCGATTAAAAGCGCCTCGGCTGCTTCAGGTTTATTTTACGCTATGCTATCACCCGTTAGCTTGATTCCTAACTATATTTACCTTACAGATAAACTTTACATGGAGTTACTCTTAATGCGATGTCTCAACGGGGTTGGCTTTGTCTTAGTAATCGTCTTAGCCATCATTCTCACCGTGAAGTCAACGCTACCTCCTTTTTTGGGTTACGCGTTTGTTTGTACTTTTCCTTCGATACTCCAATCTAACTACTTACTAATGGATTTGGCTCAACTTTTCAGTTCTGCTGTTGCAGTGATTACAGCTTTGCATTCCATGTCAAGTGCAATTGTGTTCGCGATGTATGAAGCTTTCCTCTGTCTTGTTATGATGAGAGTTCACATTCTTCATTTATTAAAGGGCAATTTTACGACGCGCTCCGTATTTAGAACTTGTGTTCTGAAGTACAGGGAACTTCAAATACTTAATCAGATATATAACTCAATTTTCGAAACGGTGTTTTTCATTGAATTGATTAGTTTTGATGCTACGATAGTAATACTAACTACATGTGTTATTATTAATTTGAAAGACAAACTACTTTTTATTGGAGTCATAGTCGGTGCTTTAATGGTGATATCAGGATTGGTTGTTTTGACTTCGGTTTTAAAAGTTGGTAGTCATCTTTGCGTGGATTCAAAAACACTTCTAAGCAAGTGGAGACGATATGCTAAGGCCAAGAAAAACAAGGATCTTATATTGCAAGTTAAATCAAGTCGGTCACTTCAAGTTAAAATGGGCCTCGTTTGCAATATCAAAGAAACGACGTCTTTAAATCTGTTGCAATTTATTTTTCAGCAGACAGCAGCAGCTTTATTGATTCAGGGATAAATTTTTTTAGAGAAAGTGTAGATGTCTATCAGAAATACCTGAGAAAGTCTGCCTGAAACAATTTAGTATACGTAGGTTTATTCTACAATACAAGTGTGATGTTTTAATTCTTTGTTGGAATCAGATGCTAGAAATTTAATAATTAAAATATTATATACATGGTAAGATAAAACCATGGCCATGGCATGAGGAATATTGTGCTGGATGGAAAAACAAATTACTTGAACAAAAAACGGATATTATTACTCAAGACCCCTAAATTCCTGTTTTAGAATAATACTTCATTTCGAGCCACGGAGTAAACTTTGTAGCAATCAAAATAAAATCTAGTTATTTGACATTCACATTAATTGGTAAGTTCGAAGCAGGAAGAAGTATAAAAAGTAGATATGCATTAATGTTTTAACTTCTGCCGTAATTATAATTTTCAGGACTACCAGTTTAGGCTATTGACTATTAAAGAGTCAATGATAACGTTAACTATGTATTAAGATCCACAAGGTAAAAAAATACATTTGAAATGTTTGCACATAACTTGAAATCTACTTCAACCCTTTCCGAAGCCAATTTTCTTAATATTCTTGTTGAATTCACCACGCTTGTCATTGTTGTGTGGATTCACCATTGAACTATATTAAATGCACGTAAGCTAACTCGTCGTTCTTTAATCTAGTCTAATCTAATATAAAAACTCAATCCAATTAAGGAGTACTGTTCTGGTAAAGGAAGAATATCGTTCTTGGCACGACACAAACAATTAAGTCCAATTTAAAGAAACTCGGCTAAGATATTTTGCAATTTACTTTTATGTTTAATTATTGACAGAGCAAAACTTCAGGTTAAGTAGAACTACGGACATTGCACAAATATCAAAGAACTGTTTACTCGACGAACTGAACTGATCGTCGGGCAGAAGTCAAGAATTCCCTTAGGCTAATCATAACCACAGTAGCATTTAGGAGACACAACTAAAATGGCTAAGTTACAATTTCCATCCTCAAACACACAATACTTTAAAGTAAAGTCTTGGGAGTTCTGGCTAAAGTGTTTCATCGTATCCTCAGGAGATTACGAACATGCACT